>PXOD01000276.1:0-60973 GCA_003012165.1 Paramyrothecium roridum
AATAAAAATAAAATAAAAAAGAACCCCTCAACGCCAGCGTCATCCCAATCTCCCCTGATTGTGTATTCATGCGCCAGCCCACTTGGCACCTCTAGATCCCGACCGGCCCACAGCGCGCGCCCGGGCCCAGGCCTACCCCGACTAAAACATGCCATACTTAGAAGTTGGGAGGGGGAAAAGGCCATTTTGAATTGTTGAGGCAGGTGGGCAACGGAGACATTCGTCCTATTACTTCAAGCGTTCAGCTTGCTTCAAACCTGGATATTCCCGGTTGCTTCTGCTTTGCTTTCACGACGACGTCACGTGGTGGGCATATTGGTACCTAATCGTCTGCAGAGTACTAACACAGTACCACAACAGGTTTTCACCGCGAGCACTTCATTAGGAACGTTCCACTTATTGTATTTCATTGCTCATGCTGCAGCTGTGAAACCTAAGTTACCATTTCTTGCTCCATTCCAATGGAAAATGACAATCCGATCGTGAAATTTCCCTTCCAAGCTGGGCCTTAAGATCCAGCTGCCTGGCCACGACTCGTCCGAATCATCGGACCTCAAGCAAGAGGAAGCGCCTTGCAGGTCGTTTTCTGATGGAGAAATGGAAGGAGATTTTCCAACCAGCCGAACAGGACAATCCCGGTGGTCACCTCAACCCCAAACACCCTTGTCTTGCCGGGCGCGTCCGGTGCGGTGCATGTCAGGACGCGGTGGGCATCCAGCGAGCACTTCACCGGTTTGCGCTCCAGCGAGAGGCCAGCGTTCACGAAGACGAGGGGTAGAAGGGACCCAAGTAGATCAGCCTTGGCTACCTTGTCGTCGCACCACAGCGAGCCGTCCGGCTGCAGCACAACGGTCACAGCTGCCGAGATGTCTGTGGTGTATGATGCCAAACCGAGGATCCCCACGTCGAGCTTGTTGAGGAAACCTGGTACGCGACCCTGAACATCGAGCCCAATCTTGAAGGCAGTCGCCGTCGCGGTGGCCACGTCAGTGACCGTCGTGGTGGAGTAGGTGGTCACTGTTTTTGTGACCGTGGTGTCGTACACGACTACATCTGTGGTTGCGACGGTCGAGGTCTGATGGACTGTTGTGTAGGTCGTGGTTGGGGCTGTCACCGTGGTGGTCACAGCTGTGGCCGTGACCGTCTGCCCAGTCACGCCGATGCATGAGCAAGCGCTGGAGTAACGGACAGTTCCGGAGCAAGCGCTGGCGTAGGTGGGCAGGGCTGGCTGCGCCTGTCGTTTGCCGATTCCAACTGATGCCGTGAGTAGCGTCACGGTAACGGTCGTGGTGGTGTCTCCTTGTACGTGCACAGTCTTGATGATCGGCTCAGTGACCGTCTTGGTGACGGTGCCATGGATTGTGTTGGTCTTTGTGACTTCATCAACAACCGTTTCGGTCGCTGTGAGGGTAGTGTATTCCGTGGATGTCCTAGAAGGATTAGTCAATATTACCAAACGCACGAAGTACAGTCCTGCCACGAATCTATAAGAATGGCAATGCTTTGACTTACTGAGGCGGAGGCGTGGAGGTCGTCACTAAGTACGAGGAGCAATCCTGCTTAGCCTCGGCCAGTCTCGTTCTTGGCGATGTACTGTTCAACGCTTCGGGTAGCAGTTAGCATGAAATTATGTTTCGTGAGGCCGGCCAGCGGCAACTAACCTCTCAAGCAGTTGTCCATTTGGCACTCATTTCTTGGAAGCAACGCAGAAGCGGCCACGCCACCACCGCTGAGCAGGACAACAAGGACTTTGAAAAGCATTTTGAGCATGAGGATTGATTATCTCGAGATGTTGGAGAGCAAGTGCTGTAGTGAACCTTGGAGCATACAGCACGACAACCTAGAGGGTTCAAGTATGACCTTAATATACATCGAGGCCTGGCCTTTGCAAAGCCTGTGCTGCATCTCGCCGCCTCCAGACGCTGGCATCTTGCCCTAGCATCACCGAATGTCTCTCATCCGGACGCAGAATATCCATAGACCCAGGAGCTATCTCCAGCCCAGACTTCAGCTCGATAGGCTGCCCTGCTGGTCCATGCACTGTCTGACGAATTGGTTTGCAGCTGCTGTTTCGAAAGCAAGGATGGCGGGATGTCCCGCCCAGGTGACCTTGCTGCTGCCACGATCGAGACCTATTTCGCACAAGCCATACCGTCCCTTTTCGGGGGAGGCTGCCAATATAATGCGAGGCTGTCACAAAGGGCACATATTCCTGATAAAGCGGTCGGTGAGGCTGAATGCGGCCGGCAGAATAAAGAATGAAGCAGTAGCCTGGGAGGCGTCAATTGTCTCAGATTGACGGCCGTCCGCAACTATCATCGCCAGGGGTTCCCCTCTCATACCATAAGGCTAGAGAGTTTTGAGCAAAGTTTCGGCGCCTCCGCACACGAGATCCTTCTTTTGAAATTCTTCCAGAGGACATGAGAAAAGAGAACACGGAGGGGCCAACCGTTTAGCCAGCCGGGAGGGCAAGTACGTTCTCTTTCCTTTTCTTTTATTCCGTAGGATCTCATCTGTGATAACCTAGCATAGCTGAAGTTTGTGACGTACCGGCTCACTAGCCTCTCGAGATGTTTGAGACACGGCGCCAGTCGTCTACCGGGTCAACAGTGATTCCCAACTAGTCTCGGCCAGTAGAGCGTCAACTGCCTATTTGGGAACCAGCGATCCTTCAGAACCTCGTCTTATTGGACAAAACAAAACCCACGCACAAGCAAGCTATGACGGCTGGGAATCAACGCTCTCCACCTTGAAAACGATGGAGAAATGGCGTAAAATAAAGCGGTAGCTGGTGTTTGCTGGTAGCTGCCGGCTCGGCACCAGCTCAGCTCCTGTTTGCTCAATAGGAGAAGTGTGATTGGAGGCGTCTCTTGTTGGCTCTTCCCTGCTGCACCCACTTGAGTAGGCGTTCCCAGAAGAAGCCTGTGGTATGCCAATTTGTCGCTCCAGTGCAAGTTGACTGTGGTTGTCTTCTAACAAAGCCCGATATTTGTCAACTAGTTCGCGGTCGTACTTTGCGGTACCAAGACCACACGCTAACGAGGAGGAAGTCAACGACTTCCTATCAACTGCAGACACTCATAACCCAATTAATTTTGGCCTTGTCTGGGGCCTCGATAGACATCCGGGTATGTACGAGAATAAGAAGGAGTTGCAATATGGAAAGACACATAGAAAAATTCGACTCTGTTCTTCTCCACTCCATTTTGGAAAAAGTGATTATCTATACACATATCTTCAATTTTCTAGCCGCTTATTTCAACTTCGTGTGATGGTTAATTCCGCAAGATAATCGAGTACCCTACAACAGCCTCTTCATTTTTAACCTTGTTACCTTTGTGTCCCACGTGGCTGCTAAACATGCCGCTGACCGTCAGTCTCAGAAGAACTTTCTCCAATGCAGCTTCGTACGATGCCACTGCAAACTCTAGAACCCCAAGACGAATATAATAATCAGCATGCGCCAATCGTATCATTCGACTCGCCCCTCGCCTTCTCTCTACAGTTTCACGCAGCGAGTACACACAAAAAGAGAAGAAGCTCGAATGAGGTGATGTTCTCATCGCATCCAGGCAAAACCGCTGAGGAGCATGCTGCGAACAGCCTAAGAAATTGAACACCATGATGACATACGAACTTCTTCAATGCGACCCAACCTGCAGGGCCCTCTTTAGTAATAGAATCACCACTATGGAGGGTTTCCACAGATGTCTCGAGGACTCAGCCTTTATCGCCCTCGACACAGAGCATGTGGCAACAACGAGCGAGAGACATCGTATCCTACATCAGATTGGCCTCGCGTACATTCCGAACCTACCAAAGGGAGGAACCTCGATACCAGCAACTGGTTGCTCAGACCTTCAGAGTTTCTACGTGGAGCATGGTGTTGAAGGTTTGACTCTTGATATCAACATAAGCGATGAACAGCGGCGCAATTTCCAGTGCAGCCGAGGCATACCAATTCGTCGCTCCCATCGATTTGGCAAGAAGCAACAGGTTAATCTTGAGGATGCAGAATCGCTCGTCGTCGATTTCATCCATCAGAAACGTCACATGAAGGCGAACATAGTGCTGATCGGATTTGAGCTAACAGCTGAGTGGACTTACCTATTAAGTGTTTTCCCTCAGGCGATACCATTCTTCTCGGCTTGGATAGACCTTCGTGACATTGCCGAAGATGTGACATCGTCAGTGGGGGTTATTCCGGGGCTGAGTCCTTTACTTCAGATTCTTGGTTACCACTGGATGGATATTCGACCCAGCGGGAGGAAGTTGGGTGGTGGCAATGCTGATAATGCCGGAGACGACGCTGTGGCAACTTGCGCTTTAGCTCAAGCTCTTTTGTTCTCAGAAAACCACCAAAAGCTTAGATTAAGGCAAGAACGCGGCAAAATTGCTCGAATTTTCAGCAGGAAGAAGGGCTACCAGAGCCTCGGGGAACGGGATTATTTCGCTGCAACTGTCCATGCTAATGGACCGCTTCCGTCCGCAATCAACTCCGGGATGAAATTAGCCCGCCAGTTTTTCGATTTCGCACCCCAGACTGCCGGCATAATGTCAGCCGACATGGCTTATCTTACGTTTAGAAACCAAGACCAAATGAACAACTTCATTGCTGCAGCGCACGGGATGGTATTACCGCGGGGCGAAGTGCTATCGGTACAATTCTACTCTATGGTAGACATAGTAGCCGAGGCCAAGGTGAAGAGGGAGCAGAAGCAGGAGCTAATAAGGAAGGCAAGGTCAGAAAAAGTCCAAGTCGAGATCGAGATCGGAGATCTAGACGATCTCTTTTCCTGATTATAACTATGTCTTTGCGTTGTTGAAAGGCCTACAGGAGCCACTGTAGGAGAAGATACTGCAGTTCTGGTGTCAGAGACGCTACCCGGCCTATTTTATGCATGGGTTGTTAGTCTAGGGCTGATGATTATGTCTTCTCTTCTTGAACGTTCATTCTCCCTTCACACAGGGACTCCCGTTCCTCCACTCGTCCATTTCCATTGTTCCGGGGTTAACTAGGGAATGAATCAGATTAAGCATTTCAGTTCTGACCAATACCTGAAGCCAGGGCCAAGGCCCTATTAAAAGTGCTGCAATTCTGAGCCTGCAGGGCGTACTCATTGTATGATTCACCAAAGGATCGGGACAGGGCTGCGTAGACAGGCTGCCAGTAAGCCTATATTTTTCGCACGCGTGTTTGGCCATCGTGGTGTCAAGCGGTTAGTCAACAAAGCAGGACTGCAACACAGCATTCGCAAGCAGAATAAAACATTATTCTCCCACTCTCTGTATCTAGAATTATTCATGAAAAATGAAAGAAAAGTACTCTAAAATCTAAAGCGCTACACAAATATTGCAAGAGAAACCTTTTTGTTTATTTTAGGGCTGGTAATCACAGAGAAATCAAGTATGACCGTCTCTAATTTTCTTTGCTAGGGGTGTTTCGAGCTTTCGAAATTCATCCGACTGTTGCTGATAACGGCTTCCGCTCCGTCCGGAGCTGTGGGGCTTCGGTCGAAAGCGGCGAGCGCGGTGCGACTGCTTATCCGCCGGCGGTTTCTGGACTCCGGACCGGACGACTCTCAACTCCCAGTCTTACATACATCAGACGCCCGACCGACATTCGGTCGAACGAGATGAACACGGCCAGTTTTGTTCACGACCAGCGAACCCCCCTATGCTAGTGAGATTGGTTCGGGTATTTCGCCCGGCACCTAAAATGTTTATAAAGCGGCCCTCGCCGCCCGCTTTACAGTGGTAGTTATAAGATTCTTTGAATTTACTCACGCAAACTTTCAAAATGATCAAGCAATCAGTCTTCTTAGTTGGGGCAACCGGAGAAACCGGAAGCTCTATTTTGGAAGCTCTGATCGAAGATGGGTCCTTCGTAAGTCTATGCCATCACTAATGTCGCAGGGCTATCAAACCTTTCGGAGATGACTGCGCGCGCTGTCCTGTAAAAACGTTTCTCTTTACTGACTCCAGGCTAGGACCTAACGTGCTTCATACGTGCAGAATCAGTCGGAAAGGCAGCCGTGCAAGGCCTCATCTCTCGAGGCCAGAAGATTGTGACGGGAGATCTGTCTGGACCGAAAAGTGAGCTCGTCACCCTGCTTCAAGGGATCGATACGGTTATCAGCATAGTTACTCCTAGTGAATCTTCCAAGCAGATACCTCTCGTAGATGCTGCTGCGGAGGCTGGAGTAAAGCGCTTCTTACCATGCAATTGGGCGGCCCCCGTTGCCCGAGGTGGCATCATGCTGCTCCGGGACATGAAGGAAGATGTTCATGACCATATATTCCGCCACCGCCTTGGCTATACCATAATCGACGTGGGTTTCTGGTATCAAATCAGCTTCCCACGGTTTTCGAAGGCCAAGTACGACTACCCTGTCTCGCTGCCTGTCGACGAGGTCTACGCCGGTGGGACGGCACCGAACATGCTCATTGACAAGAGAGACGTGGGCCGAATCACAGCCAGAATCATCAAAGATGAGAGAACCTTGAATAAAAGGGTGTACGTTTACGGAGAGGTCATCAGTCAAAACGAAATCCACGCCGCTATTGAGCGAAAGACTGGAGAAAAGCCCCAAGCCATTCCTGTAAGTCCAATTCGCCTCTCACGACTTGCAGAGTGTTGACAAGATTGCAGATTGAGGTAAATGAGATATATAGGAGGTACCAAGAAGCAAGCTCAGCGTATGAAAGCGAGCCAGGCAACATCATTAGGTGGTTCCAGCGATCCCTGGCTGAGTACAGCGTTGCGAAATACATCAGAAAAGACAACACACCGGAAAATGCCGAGTATCTGGGCTATATCAGTGGTAGATCCTTGTATCCTGACTTCGAATTCATTTCGTTTGATCAGTTTGTTGACGATCTGATGGCGGGGGCGATTGAGCGACCGTACCCTCACCTCCAGCTTTGATGTTCTATAGCAGTCTCAAAGTATCTCTGGGGATATATATGAATAACACGGCGTGCACTCAAAGCTTTTCACCCCCAAATCTAGATAGGATATCTATCGCCTGGCGTTAAAAGAAGTTATCAAGCCTGTGGAGCTGTGTTTAGAGTGCTGTTGGCATTGATTGAGCGAAAGGAGCGTTGGAGTCGCCGGTTTAACGAGGCAGCATAGATAAACAAAGCTGAGAGCAACCCGTAAAGTGATACTTTTAAGACTTCGTCTGCAGTGATCATTACCTTGAGCACGTTAAACAACCCAAGAGGCGAGCACACACGGATGAAGTGCCTAACGGAGCAATGCATGAAATCTCTGAATTCCATGAACCATAGAACTTCCTCCTTTTTCTGGGTCAACACCGTAAGCTGCTCAGGCCAGATAGCTTGAAAGGCTAATTCAAAGATGGTTGAAATGATGGGAACTGCATTGAAACGGTGTATTGTAGGTGACGTAAGTGAGCGGAGTCCATGATAGATGACAGCGTACCAAATAAACCACTAGACCTCCCGGTCAAGTCTGCGGTTAACGGCCCCTAGGACGATCTTTAGAATGTACTCGGAACTCAGACTAGCCCTGCGTCCATCCCATGGAACTGTATCAACCATATCGCGGACACCTTGTTTGGCCAATCCATCATCAAGGTATTCCAACGCTTCTGTAGCCTTGCGGTCATTTCCGATCTGGAAGAACTGGATGCCAACTTGATGAGAGGGAGCTCCTTGCTTGTCAAGCCTGGCAGCAAGTTGCAGGATGGTGCCCTCCGGGTCATCGGTAGGCCTGCCATCGGTGATGATGATGACATTAACCGGCTTTACAGAGCTGCCCTTGTTGCCAAGCTCCTGAATGTATGGGTCTAGGATCTCGAACAAACGTGCGCCAGTCGGGGTTAGGCCAGAGGGGTTGATGGAGTTGAAAATATCCATGATCCTATCAGCGCACTGAACGTTTTGATAATCAAAGGTGTGGTTCAGAAAATGTAGGTCAATGCCATCTTCATCATACTTGACGCAAATCTCGACAATGGCCTGCAAAGCTGTATTCACCTCTTTCCACAACGAACCTGCCATGGAGCCGGAATCGTCAATGATGAACTTGGTGTCGAAACGCGCGAGGAAAGCAAAGCCGTCATTGTCCTCTTGCACTTTGGTTGATGTGGGAGCAACCGAGGTGGACGTTGTGGAATAAGGGGGAGGAGATGCTGGGCAGCTTTAGCGTCCTTTCACTCGTATAAGGGCCCGAGGGCATTGGACTTACTAGTTGACGAAGACATAGTCGCTGAGATTCTCTTCTTTATGCTACCGAATAGTTTGGTCATGATGTTTGACAGTCCTTCATTGAGGGGAGAAAAAAAAAGAACAAGCACAATGTGAATCGCAGTGGCCAAGATGTGTGATAAACCGACTGTGACCCTTTCTAGATGGTGCGAACCCTTCCTTTTATGTTTCTATCTGATCTCACAAGAACCAATTTAGTTTTGGAAAGAAGGAGCATCCATTGGCATGAGCTACCACTACGTTTCGAATTTGAAGTTAATTTTCTTTGCATGGCTGGGTTGGCTTCGCAGGTGCATGGTCGTGGAGGTAAAACGACGCAATGTGATGACTCTGGCTTTCTCGCGTGAATCTTATAGATACAGTCGAAAGTCTGAAGTGTAATGCCTACCTAAGTACCTGTTGTCAATCGTATTCAGATCTGGGTTTCCAGCGCAATAGATCTATTCAAGCGCTAGACGGCAAGGATGGACTTGAGAATGGCGGCCAACAATACGCTGTTGCAGACGAGTCGTAGTTGGTCTGGAATAGATGGATAACTATCCCATTCCGCCGCCTCCTTCGCCAGCAAGAAAAGCACGAGAGCTCCAGGCCAAGTCGCGGTCCAAATGAGCTGGCGCTATATAGAAATGCTGTAAGTGACAATCCCCTCGTCGAAAGCACGCCGAGCTCTTAATGAACTGCGTGAGCTGACGGATGGAGGGGTCGGCGAAAGTAGGACAACAGCAGGGCCGCAGTCGTTGCTTCAACCCTCGAAAATCACTTTTTATGGAATCCATGACATAAAATGCAGACGCCCTATTTTAGGCAAGACAGGACAGCGCTTCTGTGTCTACCTTTTCCGAGGTCGCAGCACTGCCGGTTGTAAGGCCTGATAATGGCTAAACTGTTTCTGACTTTTGGTAATGTGATGGATTTGGTTGGCGCATGACACTGTAAAGTCCCCTTCTCGGCGCATAAAGTGGACTTTTAGGTGTCCGCAAGTCCGTAGGCTTATCGATAAGTGCATTGTTAACGTCTGCTCCTGCATCGAGCAACCGCCCACCTCGTCGCATTCCACAACCGCAGTTCCCACCGACACATCGCCAATTGTCTCTCCTGCCGCTGCCGCGCGCTGGTCGCTCCCTACCCTTCCGTACGGCACTATGGCCCTAATCGGCCTCTCTCTCCTCCTCGCCTCGGTGGTCTGGGTGCTCGTGCGCCCTCCCGCGTGGCTGCCGTCGCTCTTCCTGCAATGGAGGGGCATCCGAGGGACCATCGTGGATGGCTCCGCGCAAGCACAACGACCACGCCAGGACAAGCAAGATTCCCAAACGAAGGAGGAGAAGCAGCCTGCGGGTGTGGCTTCTCAGCAGGGCAGTGGAACCGGTAAACGGGATGCCATGCCCCCTCCTCCAGTGCCGCAGATCCCCAGCGTCCAACCGCCACCGACCGAGACACCACGCATAGCTGAGCCGGAAGCCGATGAGCAAACAACGCCCAAAGCCGCACCAGCAATACCATCGATAGCGGTTCCCAGCTTCTCGCTATCGCCAGAGCCCCCGGCTGCTAGGGCAGCGAGCTCAGCGATGCCGCCGCCACCTCCGCCACTGGGTCGCCGCGCACCTCAGCCCGGACGCATGCCGACCTTGCCCCAGTTTCCGGCCGCGAACTCCCCCCAGCGCGCACAAGGCCCCCTGCCGAATCGCGGACCGCCGGCTTCTTCAGGTTCCGGCCTTGCACCACCGCCGACGCACTCTTCCAAGCCTGCCAAGCCGAGCCGCAAAGTCCTGCTGTCCCCCGGCCACTCTCCGTTGGACTGGGCTCGCATCTCCGGGCCCAACGCCGATCTGCGCGGGCTACCGGCCTCGACCCCGTATCTGCGCGTCACTCCCTCTATGCTCAAGAAGCAAACAGGGCGAAAGGGAAAGGACGCTTGGATGGCCCTGAACGGCAAGGTCTACAACGTCACGCCGTACGCCAAGTTTCATCCCGGAGGTGTGCCGGAACTGATGAGGGGTGCTGCGCGGGACGGCACTCAGTTGTTTGGCGAGATTCACCCTTGGGTCAACTACGAGTCTATGCTGTCGGCATGTTTAGTGGGCCTGCTCGTAGATGAGCCAGAGGGCCAGGAAAGCGAGATGGATAAGATGGATTGAGTGCACACACTACGTTTGTTAGACTGGAGATGAGGGCATGTCTACTGGGTATATTTGCTGTACTATTCCGGAGACGACGAAACGTGTAGATATCAAGACGCTAGAAAGATACCCCGGGCTAGAAAGATTAGAGCATGGATTACCGCCTCTTGCCAAATCTGAACTTGAGCTCATCATCACTGTCGTCGCTGTCCGCAATCTCAGTGATCTTGCGTGCCTGACGCTGTCTCTTCGCCGGTTGGGGTTGCACTGGCTCTGGAGCTGACCGCTTGGATTGACTTGAACGCGTGCTGCGCGCCCCCGAATCTTGACTTCTCGTCTCTCGTTGCGAAGGGTTAGCCGTTCCTGATGTGCGAGAACCACCAGCTCTTGCGCTTGTTGCCGAAGGACCGTTGGCAATTCCACCCTCTCCATCCTCTCCATCCTCTCCATCCTCATCACTTTCTGACTGCACAACTGGTCGGGCTCGACTTCGGCTCGGTGGTTCTAAAGGTGGAGACGGCTTCGCCGTTTGCACGGAAGGCTGGCTTGTCGTCTTCTTCTTTCCGTGGTTGTCTCCATCGTCTAACCAGTAATCGTCACCTACACCAAACTCCTTGATCTTTACTTGCGTCAACGGTACGATTGTTCGTGCGGGTTGCCGTCCAGCCACTTCGCCCCTCTGGCGGAACTTCTTGAAGTTCTTGATACCATTCCATTTGGGGTTCCATCGTCCATCGGCAATGTCTTGTTCTCTCGTTCTTGTCTCAGTTGGTTGCCTTAGTTCCATCTCCTCCACGATATTAAGCCGGCGAATCTCGCTAAGATCCACGTCGTCTGGTAAAAGTGCGAGGTCGTCCTTTTCGGCTCGGGCGCGAGCCTCTTCCGCTTCTCGATTTTGCGCCGCCACAGCTAGGATATCAAGCTCTTTTTTTATTTTCTTTGGTGGTGCCATCTTCTTAGTCGATTCGACAACATCTGGGTCCGCATCTGGGGATAAAGGGGGTAGCTCCTCGCCTCTCGCTAGACGCTGTCGCTTCAGCCTGTCCGCAGCAGGTACTACTCCTTCCATAAGGTCGTCCTGCACTGGAGCCGCCTTTCTCTTTCTCTGTGACCGATCGGCATCTGTTGCCCTGTCAATCTCGTAAGCTTCGGGTTCCTGAGATACGAAAAGACCATCCTCTTCTTCCGCATCCACCAGCACTGGCTTGACGTCTGCCGGTGGTTTCTGTTCCGAGTCGTCCATGTCAATCTCGACGTCGTCGTCAAATCCCGCGAAGCGACGTTTCACTGGCCGTCTTGATCGACCATGGCGTAGGGACGGTTGGGATTCGTCACCTGGTCGGGATCCAGAGGGCTGTTGTGTGGAAGGTGCTGCTCGTTGGCTGTGCAATTGTTGGTCAATGACCGCATTTCGAGCCACTGTATCATCCTGGCTATCCAGTTGCAGCGGTCGGCGCAATATGCTGGCATCTTTGGTGAGAATGGCCTCGAGGAACTCGCTTTGTTCAATTGGTCGATGATCAAGGCTTAAGGAGACAGCGGTAATGAATTGGGTGTACCAATCCACGTGAGGCCCTTTGGCCGGTAGGTATCTCACCAGGACTACTCCCTTGCCCTCACTGCCGTCCTCGAATCTGCCCAGGCCCTTTTCTCCAGCCACATTTTTCACATATCCAACAAAATCTTCCACTCGGGTTTTTCCAGGCGTCACTTTCTCCAGAAGACCTTTGCCACTTCCATTCGTGATGGCTGCTAGCAAATTATCGTGCTGACTCTCCTCGTAGAAAATGAAGGTATATCCATCGAAGATATCTCTTCTGTCCGGATCAGGTGAATAGATGGCATCGGGATGCTGTACCGGTTCACCTCCCCGAGGCGGTAGATGTTGCAAAGCATCTGGCCAGTGCTTGTTAAAGTCCTGCTCCAATGCACTAGGCTCCAAATTATCGGCAGAGTCAGAAATTTCAGCTGCTGTGACGAGGGCATTGAGGAAGGACTCGGTGACAATAAATTTTCCGTTAATCAACGCTTGAAGTCCCTTGGCAGTATTGCGCTTTTTGGACACAACGTGTGTTGTATGTTCAGTGTTGTAATCGGTCAGCAACTTGACATCGAGCTGCTCAAATCTTTCACGCAGATGGTGTAGCGGCCCTGATTGGAGCTCCTTAGTTGTGAAAGCAAAACTGAGGACAACGGGAAACCATGAAAGACTGTGTCCTGTGAGCCAACAAATACTGGTTGAGAATACCAAGCATACTCACTGGAAGTTGCTAGGGCATTTACCCATGACAATCTCAGCTTCAGTGGTTTCAACCACATATTTTACTCCTTTGATCTTTTGCCCATTGACGGTGGTTCCAATTTTAGTTGCCAAATCCTCAATCGTGAGGTGTGATCGCCGGGCTAGATCATGCGCTTGCCCCTCGGCCACCGGGTCCACGGTAATAGTCAAGTGTTTACGAGAAATAGTGTTATGTGAGATCGCAAGTTGACCAGCTAGACTGCCCATTAGCGTCTTTGAGGAAACTTAAGGACAACGAACGGGACGGCACATACGCTCCGCCGCCGTGCGGCCAAACAGGTACGTCTTGCCTGGACGCAGCCACAGGCGCCGGCCTTACTTGAGTTAGTTGGCATAACGCACAAGTTGAGTACAGGTCTCACCATTGAAGGCTTCGTTGTTCTCCAAAAGCCACATCGCCTACCTGATAGTAGGTCTCAGCGCCTGTGATCATAAACGAGCGTCTCCATGACGTGAGCGTGAACCGCGAACCTTGTGTGGGGCGTGTAGACGCGTTCCACTTCCGACGCCAAATCACGTGCACGCTGGCTATCCTTGTCTTCCATCCCTGCGTAAGGTATGTAGTGCCGACTGTTGCAATCGCAACACCTTCGTTTTAGCCATGGATGACACAGTCACATTGGCTCTTCTTGACATTTGGTAGCCTCTAGCGTAGGACTTCTTTTCTCCCGACGAGGAAAGCTAGATCTATCAACAAGATTGGGCTACCACAACGAAGCCAAGCATTCAGCACCTCGCGAAGGTTTACTATATAGTCTCCGCAGTCCGCTGATTCTCATCTCCGATACGAACGCATGGCTAGATAAATCAATAAACAAAATACGGACCGACCTCTAGACGAACAACCACTTTTTAATTCATTATAGGCACTGAGCCATACAAATCTATCACGCTCGTTTATGGGGTATATCATGTCTAAGCCGCCACATGCCAACAAACTCCTCAGACCTTCTGCCACTTCCAGCAGTCAACGACCATCCGCTTCCGTCCCACCTTCCTACTCCTTGCGCTGAGCTCCTCATCATTCTCAATCTTAACGGGGTCAATATTGTCTGACGACTCATCCATCAACCTGGCGATTTCATTAACCTCACCAATCTTCCATCCCCGAAGCACAACCAAGCAGATTGCAGCCGCCAGAAACATGAAGCCTGTGAACAGTTGGGTTCCTAGATACCTTCCAGTCCCCTCAACTATTTGAAGCGCGATAGGCTCACTGAACGTCGCCGGCAGTAGCACTGACAGCCAGGTCAGGTTGAGGGCCGATGGAACGTGTCTCAATCCAACTACCTCGGCAGCAATGGGCCCGATGACGGTCCAAAATGTGCCTGCGACAGCACCGCCGACAATGGCAAACAGGATAAGCACACCGTATGTCTTCGAGTTTGTCCAAATGGCCAACGCAAACACTCCTGTGAGGAAAGTCGTGAAGGCCGCCATGTTGATGCGCCCCGTTCTGTCACTGAAGAACCCGATCAGTGGTCGGCCCACAGCCTGGCCGAGGTTGATCATGGCGCTGACAAGAGCGGCATCAGATGCATCTAGGCCAATGTAGTTGGCGTAACTAGCCAAGCTGAAAATGAGGACAATATAGCCGAGAATGCTAAACCATCCGAAGGCCAAGAGGAGAAGATATTCCGGGCGCTTGAACAGGGACATATCGAAAGCTACTTGGCGCGTGCCTACGGCCTTGTTACGGTCCTTAATGATAATCGTGCAAACCAGATTCACCACGAAGGCAAGAATTCCCAGGATCCGGAACGCCCAGGCAAGGCCAAGGTTTCGAATCATAGCTCCGGTAGCAAGGGAATACAGCAAGCCGCCTAACCCAGAGCCACTCGTAGATATTCCGTTGGCTAACGAGCGGCGCTTAAGAAACCACTGCGGGACGATGGCAACTGAGGGGACAAAGAGGAAGCCCATGCCCACACCAAACATCACTCCCTGGGTCAAGAAGAGGTGCCAGATCTTGGAAGCGAAACTAGCACAGATCAAGCTTGCCGACTCCAGCACAACACCGATCAACATGGTCGGCTTGGTGCCGAATTGTCGGACGCTGATTGTCGCAAATGGCGAGACGAGGAGTGCGCAGCTGATACTCAAAGAGCCGACAAATGCATACTCAAGAGAAGTCGCACCAGGGAAGAGTCCTGTAGACAGATAGTGCGCCAGAAATACTCCGTAACTCGAATTCAAGCCCCAAGTATGCGCGTTGATAGTACATACGGCAGCGGTGCAGACCCAGCCGTAGCCTCCATCGGGAGGTGTAGCCGCCGTCGACTGGTGGTTGGCTTCGACATTTGCTGGTTGAGGGACATCTGCGGCGCTTGACAAGACGCCTTTGTCGTTATGCGATTCGGAGGTATTCGGCGACGTCTCCGGACCCGGCCGCACGGCTTTCTCAGCCGCCATTGTTTGGGATGTGTTGCCGGTGATGATGCTGTTTCTTGACCTCGCGCGACAGCATGCAGTATGTTGTAAAACGGCTACACTACTATATAGGTTCTTTTGAGAGGATGACTCCGAACGGGAGAGGCAAGGAGGCATACCCAAGGCCGAGCGGATTCGGCCGCCATTTTTTGCTCTCGGACTTGTCTGAACAGAAACCCACCCTGGGACCCGCCAAGAATCAATGCCTACGGGAGAGCAAGGGGCTCATCCGCGTATCAGACCTTCATTACTGACCACAATGTTAGTCACTCGGAGACGCCTCGGGAATAGCAACGAATTTTTTAGGCGTGGCCGCCACCGGCCCCCGAACAGAACGGAGCCAAGAGCTAATAGACATGGGCGTAAGAAAACTTTTGTGTGGAGCCACAATATGAAAACATCCGGTATCCTCTCGTGAAGTGGATTCAAACCCCATCAAACTACGAGATATTTTGGTTAGATTGCGTTTTAAGAGCGGACGAAACTCGGTGTTGCTCGACGAGGCAATCATCAGGGCTGGTCGCTATTCAGATAAATAACTGCTGAGTCTCCCCGAGTATTTGGGAAGGTATTCACATCAAGCCACTGCATGCTTCGCATAGATGACCGAACCTTGTATGCTCCAAAGTATTGATGTCATGAGGCTTAGAAGCAGCGTGGCCCCACAGGAACCCTCTCAGTATGGATCAATCATAATTTTGTCTCACAGAAAGCCAAACACAGGAACCAATTGCGAAACTAATTGATGGGTATTAACATTGCAATTACATATATACTCTGCTAACCATAGCCAAGAGGCTTGATTGCTTCAAAATAAAGACCAATCCATTGTGGTCTAGTTCGTCACACCCCTCACCAGCACCAACCCACGCAATTAAGCAGAAAGGTTCTCAGACTTGGACTTGCGTCGCTCAAGGCCAGCGTCGGACCAAGGGAAGTGGACAACGGGGACCTGGAAGAAAGAGTTGCTGGAACGGAATTAGTTATAGGTTTGGCCAACACGCGACTCCAAACATACCTGCTATCTTGGATACCAGCAAGAGCATTGTACCAGGCTAAGAACGCAGCCAGGAAGCCGAAGAATCCTCCTGCCTTCTGCAGTCCGACCTTGGCGGCTTCATTGCCCATGTCGCCGGCGAACTGCTCGCACATGAGGAAGAGGAAGGCCAGGTCAAGGGTGAAGAACAGGAGGAAGAAGGCTACGGTCGATCGGAGGGTGCAAAGAAGCAGAATCGTCGTGAAGATAAACCAGCCAGCCAGGAAGAAACCCATTGGCGAATAAGAATCGCCCGCGTAGGGACCGTCGGGCGCGGTAATGCCCCAAGCTGGCGTAAGGACGATGGCGTAGGCGATCCAGAAACCTCCATAAGAGGATAGCGCGGTGGCACCAAAGGTGTTTCCAACAGCCATTTCCCTGGAGAGCAAGATTAGCTCTCAGATCCGATCGGGGCCCCGCGAAGGGGAGCGTCAGGGTTGGGGTTGGGGGAAACTTACCACATGCCGGCCAACAACTGCACAAGACCACCGTAGCCGAAGGCCAGGGGAACAGCAATGTTTGGTGCGGTGACATCGCGGGCGTGCATGTTCACGCAGGACAGCACGAAAGTAGTCAGGGCGAAGGCGCAAAGACCCAGAGGCGCAGGGTTGGCGAACTTGCGGTGCTCGTAAGGCTTCCACTTTCCGGCTTGCAAAGCACCACCGAACGCACGAGCCATACCTTCGGTGTCGTAACCTTGGAAGTGGCTGTAGACTTGACGCTGGTTGGGAGGCTGGCCGTGGGCGGCCGGTGCGAAGGGCTGGTTGTGGGGAGTGTAGCCCTGGCCTGCGGCAACATATTCGTTGTGCTGGTTTCCGTTCACGGGGGGCACGTCATTGTAGGAGACATCCTTCTCCATCGGCGGCGGGTTGGTGGTGGCCGTTTGGGTCGCCATTGTGTTTGGTTTGTCTGTGGGCAAGCAAGTATGTACGTAGATGCGATGATATCAACACAACCTTTGGCTTCCACTTATATGATGGTGCAGGTGATGGACGCAGAACGGTATGGGGTCGGGATGTCTCCGCAGAGGGTGTTTTGGGAGAGAGTAAAGGTATTGGACCAGCAAAGCAGTTTGCGAAAGAGAGAGAGCGAGAGATCAAGTCTTATGTAGGGTGGTACGGGGGCCCCAACCCATCCACTCGACCATCGTGGGCCATGACGGATAAATGGACGTTAGGCGGCGGGGCCTACAATGTGGGTAAGGTAGGTAATATGTTGGGAAGCGACATGGTTGTCCGGCCTGGGGAGAGGAATGGCGATCCCTTTGTGCGTCGCAGCCGAGCGGCTTGGCTGGGCCGTCGTGGTGGTGGTGGTGGTGGTAGTAGTGGTGGTGCATTGGAGGGCCAAAGTTGCAATAATCTTTCGGCCCAATACGTAAGGACATGGCAAGGGACGTGGCAGGATTGGCCGGCTATCACGGCTCGCACGGAGCAACGGTGTAAGTGCGTGGGATCATGGCTGTTTACACGGGAAACGACAAATGGCCTACAGCAGAGCAGCAGCAACTACCGTCTCAGAAACCCGGTTACGAATTGGGTTCCGCAGACGGTTCTTCCGGACCAAAGGAATTCCAGCAAACAGTGAAAAAAACCCGAGGCAAGCCTAGAATCTCGTCCAAAGGGGAAAAAAAGGACGAGTCAGTCCGGCCCGTGGAGAAGCTGTGGGCCGATCACGTAAGTGAGACATGAAGAACGAGATTGAGTTCAAGGGCCTTCGCCAATGAGAGACGCGACGAGGACAAAACTCATGGGGAAAGTTCCCCAGACCGAATCAAGCATAACAGTAATTTCTGCGGAGAAGCAAAAGATTTGTTGACTCGCTGGCTGCTGCTCGCTGGCTTCACACGAAGGGGGGCGGCCCATATGGGTCGAGTGAGCAGGACGACCGGTGCGTCGTCGTGAGATGGACAGGGTGGATCCGGGACCCATGCTCGTCGGCGGACCAGAAAACCAGAACACGGATCTTCGGCTCAGTCCAGCACACCGACCCATCGAGCGAGCATGGTTGTGGCGCGATCAACGAACCGAGCTCCTCATAATTGCGGGTGGTTGCTTTGTAATTTGTGCTACGGGCGCTTCGGGTGGAGGGAGGTCTCGGTCGGCATCGTGATGGGAGGGGGAACTGACAGGATAAGATTTACGATGGGAGTGTGTGGACGACGTGAAAGAAACGGCCTACGTACTTGCGACGGGCTTGGCCTAGACCGTCAAGCCAATGCGTTGCCGTGTACAAGTTTTAAGAAACAATGACAGTCGAGATCGGAAAGGCTTGAGGGGGAACAGGATGAACGCCAGATCTAAAATTACCTACGATGGTGTGCAGAAACTACCTTACGTTGGCCAAGAAGCTTGCCATGTGCTGAGGCGCGCTACAGGAAGAGGTAAAAGCAGTTGCGGTTGTACCATAGGTAAGGTAGTTAGGAGCTCATGTCATGGCAGCCGCTACAAAGGCCACCGATTCGTCTCCTGATTTCACCGCGTGGCTTCGTATTCTTGTTTCCCAAAAGCCGTGGCATCCGACCCTCGAACCACTTTTGGAGCCTCCCTTTTCCCCGGATTCCTCGGTCTCCTCACTCTCATCTTCTCGACAGAAGTCACGCGGGTTTCAGTCCCGCGTGCTCCATCCAGCCATCTCCGCATTCCCCAGAGTCCCTGATTCAGATTCAGATCTTGACTCGAAACCGACGAGGTTTTTCACCTCTAAGGTCTCTCGCGCTTTAGTGGGGCCGCCCCAGCAGCCGGAGGATCGTCGGTGCTTCTGCGTCATAGCATCCCCGAGTCGCCTCTTCGACCCTTTCCCATCTGGTGGTGGTGTCAGCCAAGACGTAGCCAAGCTGCGGCAGCGCTTGCCGAATGGCACTGCCTCCGACGTGCATCAGCCTATGCCTCATGCGGGCGGTTTTGATGGATTGACCCTAGCACCAAGGTCCCCTCAGACCATCGCCATTCGATGTCGTCACTGTCACTGTTCCTGGACTGGCGCCTCGGTCAGGAATTGGCTCAAGCATTACATTGGCAACAAGATGAATATATACCTGTATGACGGCCACTGTGCGGAGGGAGACGTCGTTGGAGGCCTAATTCGGGATGCCAACATCACCAAGGCGATTCGCTACAGCGAGCCCGAATCGACTAGCAGGGCCAGGGGTACATGCTTTTGGAATCCTTTGCGAAGTCTAATCTCTCCAAAGCCTCCACCTTTGAATTCCCTGCATGTCGTTGCCTACCTATTTTGCGGTTGTTTGATTGTTTCCTAAATCCGTGATACGCATTCGGCTCTAGTGGCTTCCCACTCAACACATACCGGTAGTACTATACCTTACTTAGTATGCGACAACACCACTTTCCACTAAGGTATTCTAAGGACACGATCCTGGATTTGAATCCCACAAGGATGTATTTGTCACGCAAGTGTACGGGAAAAAATCATGGAAAAAGTCAATCCATAGTAGCCGCGGCGAGCAGCCTCCACCTGCTGAAGGAAGGGAGGGGCGTTTGATGATGCCATTTCACCATTTTCCCCCTTCTCATTTACGCCGACACAGCCACGGTTCATCTCATGAGAAAGAAACGAGGCCGGATTATTAGGATACATCTTTATTAAGTGGCATGGCTTGCCGTGGCCAGGGGTCGCTAGCCTCGGCGCGGCCCATTTTTAGATATCGCTTACATACGCTGTCTGCCAGGGCGACCAGAACACCGGATCAGCTGCGGAATGACACTGGGAGCCCTGACAGACGCCGGCAGGCATAGGGGGTAAATTAGAATTGCCGCGCCGCGGGTAGAGCTTTGGCCATGGCCATAGCACGTATGACTCGGCTCGGCTTGTAGTATCTGGAAGTGCACGGTCTAAAGCAAGGTAACGTTAAGGTAGGTATAGTAGTGTAAGATAAGGTAGGTTAGGTTAGATTACCTTAGGTTTGGTAATATACTATGCATGCATAGGTTTTTGCCATGCGGTCAAGTGCGATACAGAGAACCAGCATAGCTTTTGCCAAGCGGGTCAAATGTGATGTAGAGAACCAGCACAATTTCGAAACTCGTTGTTTATAGTCGCCTATCGCGCTACTCAACTCCTGCAATTCCTTAGGACAGGCTCGTCAAAGGAAGGGCCCTCCCCTTGCATGGTTTCTCGCGAGATCAGGACCGAATGCCAACGTATCCTATACGAGGCAACCCAATCATGACCACGCTCGCAATCTCCACATTTGACAAGACAAGCAATTGCGCCGCCTGGGCACCGCCGTGGGGAAACGAGATGAACGAGCCCAGACGGGGAACGTGGTTTCTTTTTTTCGGAGCGTCGAGCCGAAGCGAGTGGTTCAAACATCGAACTATCTTTGGCAGCCCCCCTCGAGTCATCAATAGCGAGACAGGCCGACCATATGGGCCGTTCATGACTTTTCTTCCTCCTTTTGCGGGACGAGCCTAGCTACCTACCCATGGAGCCAAGCCGTTTGTGCCTGGCTAAATTAAGCGCGAGACGACCCTCCCCCGGTGATCGCTTGGGGTTCTAAGTAAGAGCCCAGCAAGCGACCGTCCATCGCCTTCACTGGCTCCCATGTCTAGCATTCTCTTCCCAAAATGAAATGCGCTTCAGGGATCGAGCACCCGCGGGCCTCTCAAACGAAACGTTTCCTGTGATCCCATGGCTTCATTACCCACGTGCCTATCTGCATCCGCCCCCCGGCCGAAGGCCCCCCAGGCCCTGTTCCTGACCTGCCTCGAACGCACTTCCCTGCCCTCGCCCCGTAGGCTACCGCCTTGTCCCCCCCCCTCCCCCCCCTGTGCCCGCGGCATTCAGCATCCTTCGTGGCCTCCTTCGCAGTCTCGGTGCTTGGTCCAGGCCGGCCAAGAGGCGGTTCCTGCAGCTGGTAGCAGGCACATGCATGGCGCGGAGGCTCAATCGGTGCCCTCGGTATCGAGGATGAGGATTTCCGCCCCTGTCAAGCGCCCCCAATGCGGCCGCATAGGGCGGTCCCCGCTACCACGAGGGACGCTTAGGTCCTTCGCCATCATTGGACGGCTTTCCGAGCGCCATGGTTGCTGCGTAAGGTTACATCTGTTCCGAGATCTCGGCGATGACCGAGTCGCGGCACAATGATCGTCGACGGGCTGCTTTGGCTGAGAAGCGACAAGGCTGTGCTCCCATTTCACTCAAATACTGGTTCTTCCGGTGCCTTAAACAGAACCTGCCCTCAAAACATATCATGTGTATGCATGCTCCCACGGCCTTACAGCAAAGTCGTATTCCTCGTCACTATTCAAGACTTTGTCTTACATCAAAGCCATCCACCAGAATCTCTCGCCATAGTCAACACTAAATCACAGGCCTCGACTCAACAGCCTCTTTCTCATTCGAAAACTTGCCGGTCTCAGATTCGTGGCTTGATCCGTCTCATCCGCCAGCAGAGCTTTGCTGGTTCGGCAGTTGTCCAATTCGCCATCCGGGGTTGTCCGATTTCTGTATTGGCGGCAGTGCCTCCTACAGATTGCAATACCTTTTTAAGTCTATCATCGCGGGCTTGTTTGTGTCCAATACACGGACCTCTCCCGTTTTCTATTTGCGCTTGGGCCAATTCCTTTGGACAATAGGTGGCAATCCCTCTTGTCGCTCAGCCGGGATCGGCACACGAACGCCTCTATACATATCCTTCGATGATTGCATCAAGTCAAAGGTGCAACAGTCTCGGAATCAGCGGTCGAAGATATTGGAAATTCTCAGCATAGGAAGGGCACTTCTCTTCTTTCATCCAATATAAAAAGGCCTGGAACCGTCGCAAATTAGAGAGTTCCTTGCGTTGATCTTCTCCAGAAAAGCATTTGCTCGATTCTTCTGCTATTTTTTAGTATATCGATAGGATTCGCCTCCATCGTCCTCGGAAAAAGTAAACCTTGCGTGGCCACAATACGATTGGAGCAAAATGCCTTCACGCCGATCTCACACTAACTCGCATCATGGCTGCTTGCGGTGCAAGTCAAAGCGTGTAAAGGTATGTTAAAGAGGGCCCATACATCCACGCATTGTGCTCATAGTCAAGCTATAGTGCGATCAGACTCAACCAAAATGCCTGCGCTGCCAGAAGAGAGGTGCTGAATGCGTATACCGACATCTATTGAGCTCATACGATCCTTTCCTTCAGCAAACGCCACAAGAATCAAATACACAAGCCGAGAGGCAACCTACTCTAAGTGTCGACAGCGCCTCCATGGCAGAAACTTGGGGCGAACACTCTCATTCAGGAACATCATCCTCGACCTCGCCGACTGGTTCGGCAGAGTCTTCCTGCTCATCCTTCAGGCTAGATCAAGATGAGCAGTATCTTTTACATCACTACATGACCAACTTGACTGCGAGGCATATGGCCCCTGTTCTTGAGTCCTCCATGTTTCCTATTTTAAATCCCGCCATCACTCGCAACGCCGCCATACATCCGTACGTCCAACAAGCCGTGCTATGCTATTCGGCTTTACATCTTGCGTCCATCACCCGCGGTTCCTCAACTCAACAATCCCCTTATCTTGTTGCTGCATTGCGTCATAAAGCTGCAGCTCTCGCCCACTTCCGTCCTATACTTGCGTCGGGGGTAACACCCCTGAACTGTGAGGCTGCCTTTACCGCCTCTGCGGTCCTGGTTGCGTGCGCCTTCGCGCTCCCTGTTGCGGATCCTTTTGACAGCACGGGGTCCGATCGAATAGAGCTGCTCTCACAAGTGATTGGGCTTTTTCGCGGCTGCCTCGCTCTCTTCCGCTTGAACTGGAACGGGCCACATCCACTAGAACAATTTCGGTCGCCGCAAGTACGGCAATCTATAGCTAGCTCATATACCTCAGAGATCTCCTGGCCGGATGCCGAGAGATCTCTGGAAAGGGTACTGGAAGTGATCAATGATCAAGATCAGAGCAATCCTCCCGCGCAAAAAAGGAAAGAATCTTTACTCAAAGCCGCGACGTCCCTTCATAAAGTCATTAGACGGGTGGCAGCCTCAGAAAGCGACTACAGTGTCGTATGCATGTGGTTGGGCAAAGTCGACTCAGATTATGCCGACCTATTACAGAACAAGGATCCATTGGCCTTGGTTCTGATGGCGCATTGGAGCGCGTCTCGCAACCATTACTCGGAGGATGTCTGGTGGACCCGGGGCTGGCCGCAGTCTGCACTTCAATCCATTGTTAACGCTTTGGAAGGCCAGCATATGGATCTTCTTCAATGGTGCATATCTGAAGTTGGTATCAACCAGCCAGGTTATTGATGGGCCCGAGAAGATGTCGCATCAAAGTGCTGGACAGCCACATTGTTTTCCATATAAAATTAGCATCATAGATTGGACTCCTCATGGTTGCATTTAGAATGAGAGTATACGATGGTCATTTCAAAAGCAGGCGGATTTTGGTAGAATAGTTGCATTCCATATATAGAAGATTACCCAACCTTCTACACGGTTCAAGCTTGATGCACCTGCTAACCATCATTGGCTGTAATTGGCGCGACTCACCAAGCATGGGCTTCTTCTCAGAAATACGTGGTAGTTCACGCAACAATGGACGAGTCTTGTCTCTCTTCACTTGGTGTCCTTACAGCTACATCAACAAGTAGCCACCTTGAATTCGTTGATAAGCTCGTCGTGGGGTCTCGGGCGTGGAGGGGCAGTGACGCAGATAGCGCACGCTCCAACTTTCGTGGCTGCGAAATTCTTATCGGCGCAGAGCCCGCCGCCTTATCGCTGTACGTACCCGTTGGCCCAGAAAAAAAATTCTGGATAAGGTCGGCCGACATTCTTTCCAGCCAGCCTTCACGCATCCGACTCTGGGAATTCGATCAACTACCCTCGGTGAACGAGACACCAGTGATTCGCGCGCGGAGCACTCGATCGCACAGCAGCAGTTGAGATTTTCCTGCGCCCATCATGGACGTCCATCGTTGCCGATTCCTGCCATACCCGCCGTCGGCCATCAACGCCATTGCCTTCTCGCATCCGAAGACCAGATCCGCGAAGCAGGCCTTGCTCGCCCGGCTGGCAATTGGTCGCGCGAATGGCGACATTGAGATCTGGAATCCCTCCAACGGCGCTTGGCACCAGGAGCTCGTGATCCGCGGCGGCAAGGACCGAAGCGTCGACGGCCTTGTCTGGGTCAACGAAGCCGACCAAGATCTGGGCGATGGTCGCGTTCTGCTTGGCAAGTCTCGTCTCTTCAGCATTGGCTACACTTCGACTGTGACAGAGTGGGACCTCGAGACGGGGAAGCCAAAAAGGCACGCAAGCGGTCAGCATGGAGACATCTGGTGCATAGCGGCGCAGCCTGCCGCTTCGATCGACAAGGCTCAGGCCAATGGTGCGATACAAGAGACGCAGGGCTCCAACAAGCTGATAGCCGGAACCATAGACGGCGAGCTCGTCATCTACTCCCTTGAAGATGACGATCTTCGCTTTCAGAGAGTCGTGGTCAAATCCCCCACCAAGCGGGCACAGATGGTTAGCATCACCTTCCAGTCTCGCAAGGTGGTCATTGTTGGCTGTTCGGATAGCACTGTCCGAGCATACGATATCACGAAGGGTACTTTGCTTCGACGGATGACCTTGGGATCCGACCTCGTGGGCGGATCCAAAGACATCATCGTCTGGTCCGTCAAGTGTCTCCCCAATGGAGACATCGTTTCCGGAGACTCGACCGGCCAAGTGTGCATCTGGGACAGGAAAACATATACTCAATCTCAGCGACTGCAATCCCACAAGCAGGATGTTCTCAGTCTTGCTGTGAGCGCCGATGGAACGTCCATTGTCAGTGGAGGCATGGACAGACGAACGGTCCTTCACAAGAAGGCGCCCGGCACGGCTCATCGTTGGAGCAAGGTTGTTGGACGGAAGTACCATGATCACGATGTCAAGTCTATGGCTTCTTTCGAACAAGGGCGTATCAATGTTGTAGTCTCGGGAGGTGAGAGTGTCCCATCCCTTCATCCCTTGGTCATTTCTAATCCTACGTAGGCCCCGACGCGCACCTCGTGGTTGTGCCATTGAAAGAAATGGCCCGCGAGAATCACAGGACGATAAGCAACCTGCCACAACAACCTCCCCTCGCCAGCGCACCACGATCAAGGTTCCTGGTGAGTTGGTGGGATAGAGAGATTCACATCTGGGCACTACGAAAGTCAGCCACCAGCGTTCTTAACGATGGCGTCGACGAGGATATCAACCAAAACCGAAAGCTCTTGAAGACCATCGTGATCAAGGGCGATTCAAACATCGCATCAGCGTGCATCAACCAAGAAGGAACCCTGCTTGTCGTATCCACCACCACTGATGTCAAGGCTTTCAGGCTCCAGCACCAGGACCCAGCTAAGCCCTCAGATGTCAAGATGTTTAGTGTTGAAGTCCCTCAGCGGCTCAAGGCACTTGGAGGCACGCAGGTTCGCCTATCGCCGGATGGCAAGTGGTTGTGTATTGTGCAAGAGGGCTCCCGTGTGCTCGTAGCCAAGATTGGGGAATCACAAGAAGCGGATGGCGGCCTCGAGATTGCCGACGTGCAGAAACTGGGTCGCCTGAGTCGGAACATCCCCCGTTACATTAGGAACGGTGGACTGGGCAGCTACGACAGGAACATTACACAAGTCACCTTTGCAGCCAACTCGCAGATGCTTGCAACGGCTGATTTGGCGGGATACGTGGACACATGGGTTTTACGCAGCCCGGGGGAGAGCGCCGATGCATCAGCGGTAGATGACGCGTCGTCAGACCAAAGCGACTCATCCGACGAAGACGAAGACCCCAGCCTCCAAGCAAGCGAGATTTGGGTCCGCAACCCGGCAGCAAAACTACTGCCCAAGCTACCGTCAGCCCCAGCAGTTCTGTCGTTCTCGGATGATGTACCCGCGCTTGTAGATGGCGACAACGAGCAAGGAGCAGACGATGGCAGCCCTGGCGATGGGATCCTGTTGGCGATAACATCTTCTTGGAACATCCTCGCCTTCCACCCCCGCAAGGGATCGCTTACTCGCTGGTCTCGGCTGCATCCTCGAAAAGCCCTACCCGGGCCCATCCAAGACTTGCTTGATCTGGCCAAGGGAGTGGCGTGGCAAGGTTTACGGATCTGGGTTTACGGTGCTTCTTTCTTGTTCATGCTTGATTTGTCGCAAGACCTTCAGGAAACCGCACACCAGGCCAATGGTGAGCTTCAAACCGCGCAAGGGGTCAAACGCAAAAGGGCTGGCCCGACTAGCGGTGCCGGGGGTAAGATGGCGCAGGGCAACCTCGCACCCCATCAAATTCAAAGACACGTTGCTGGCGAATGGGAGGACGTCGACATGGACGACGCCCCAGGTGTGGAGGATAGCAGCGATGAGGAAGCAGAAGACGGCCAGACGGACCTGGCGCGGCTGCGCAACGCGGACAGCTCGCAGGGCAGCGGAGAGCTGGTGGGCGGAAGCGGCCAGGGCTACAAGTGGTGGATAACGTACAAATATCGACCGATATTCGGCATGGCACGGCTCAGTTCGGATGACCAGCCGATGGAGGTGGCCGTTGTTGAACGTCCGACCTGGGATCTGGATCTGCCAGAGAGCTATTACGCAGGACAGCCGTGGGAGAGGTGAAAGGAAGAATTCGATTTATGTCACATGAACTAGACTGTATCATAAAGTTGTGCTTTCAACTGAGCAGCATAAAGTTTTAGACGTATGCAGACATAATGGAGAGGCCAGCCAAGTTCACACATCTACAGATCTTGCCATCTATTTGGGTTTCCTGCCCTGCGTAGTAGAAATATGTGGAGCCTCGCCGGATGGCTTGCAAGAAACCAAATGGCATGTTCAGATGCAATACAGCGTTTTGCGGTCAGATAGTACAATGGATCCAGGGGTGATCCCTTGTGGCGATTTTTGCGGCGCGGGTGGGTGGCCAAAGGAAGTCGTAACTAGCATACGCACCACATGCGACTCCCATGACCTTTCAATTGTTTCACCCTCGCCGTCGATGGGCCCCCGGTTGCTTACTGTGGTGCGTACTCCTTTTTTCGAATCCTCTGCTGGATACCCACGACCCTTCAAAACGGCGCTCCGAAAAGGTGGCAAACCGAAAAAAAAGAGGGTATGCACGTTGATCAGCAATGCTCGTTGCGCTACCCCGTGGTTTAGGGTGAGGAACGAAGCACGGTCCCCTTTTTTCCCACGAACTTTTTTTCCGAACATGAGGAATAAGAGGTTCCATGCAGAAGGGATGGTAATTTCTGTTAGGCGCAGGGTGAGACTCGTGAATATAGATGAACGCGCGTCTCCAAATTCGAGTATTAGTGGGCGGCTCGTGTTAGCCTCGGCGCCACGGGAAGACTAGCTTTGTCCTTGCGTGGGTCACCGCAATTAACACTCGAAAAGACTCGCTGAGCAATGGAGAGACGAAATTGGAACACCGGCTGAGACGGCTCAGATATGCATCGCAGTAAGCAGCACGCGGGAGAACTCGTGGGTGTGGCTATCCTCCCAGATCATGCTTTTCCGCTCTGGCGGTGGGTGCATGGAACCGCCAGGAAAGTTTAGTCTGTAAACTGGAGCGTCGTGACCCGACTTTTATCTTGTCTCGTGCCAGAGTGGGAGATTGCTGTTCCACAAGGGAGGTTTGCACTGAGTTATGATGTGTACTGTTCCATGTGCTTTGAATGGGAGTCGAAAATCGTGCTCACCATGAAATTGGTGTAGTCGGTGTTCATACCCTATACCAGCATGAAGAAAAGAAGACGGGGAAAAAAGAAACAACTTGAGCTGAAGCAAAATACTTGGATTTCAGAGTTTTGTGAAGAAGACTACTTGGCTAAGGGAATTGTTGAGAAGGCTCTTCAGGTTCTGCGGTTTGCGATTGTTGTTTTTGCCATCAATGCATCTTCAAAGCCCAACTGTGTTGCATCCCTCCGGATTTGGCGCGAACAAGTTTGGGCATTTGCTGTCGAGAGCATCCCGGCTTACGCAGGATGACGACTATTGGCCAAGGGTGACGGCGGATGGGGCCTGGTACAGTTCACCCGCGGGGAAACGCTGATCCTTGAGCCCTGGTGCAACGTAACAATTGTCGGGCAGGTTTGGTGCCTCGAATGAACCACTCGGAAAGGGTTGGGTGTTATCAAGCAGCGAAGCGACCCGTTGTTTAAGCAATACATGGACCTTTCACAACCGAATGGCATCTTGGCCAAGCTGGGAGGGGAGACCAGCCTCGGAGCACTGGTCCGCACACCGTAGCGAACACGACGAATACCAAGACTCACCAAGGCGAAGCAATCAATTACGGTACGGGACAAGAGTGTGCCCATGCATGCTGAGCCATTACCTAATCACTGCGGATGAGGTTCGGATCAACGAGGCACTCGGCCGGGAGATGAGACAGGGATCCAGGCCACGCCATCCTTTTGGTTTCTGCCGCCTACTAGTACTGGTGCTGATTTGACGACGCGAGACGTCCCCTCCATTCTGGGACAAGTCAGAACTCGAACGCTGATCGTAGGCAAGGGAATCCCCACAATGGGCATCACGACTCGTGCTGTGATTGTCGATGATCTGAAAGGAGGGATTTTCCATAACTCACACGAGTCCTTCACGCAACGAGGCCCCTATTACAGGATGACCGAAGACCACCTATCACGGCTAGTGGCAGCGGCCGGCGTGTCTTGGCTACAGCGCCGATCAGGAGCTTCGTGGGAGACGGAGAGGGGAAGGGACTGTACAGCAGCAGACGAGGTGCTGAGCAAGGTAAATCAACGTAGCTGGGCGATGTACCTTGGCTAAGGTAAGTGGTGGGAACGAACCTAACCCAGAGTGCCTCAAGGTTGCCTCGCAATGAGGTACAGTTCAGTAAGGTTGTACGCGAGGCATGCAGAAGAAAAACGGCACGGTACGGCAGAGGCCGAAGGAGAGTTTAGGTTGAGTTGACAAAATGGGCGAGACCGAAGGACATGCTGGTATTGTTTGTATTGATTCTCCGCTCCTTTCCCGTTTTCTTATTCATATTATAATTCAAAATCGAAGAAAAACATTATAGAATCCAAGATTCATCCCAAAAGGATTTCAAAACATTTTTTTCTCCCTTCATTCATGGCTAATAATACCGGAAAAGCCACACTTTTTACAGTCTCTGTTATTTTGCTCGCCCGTCGGCAGCCAAGTGTGGCAGTATCTTATTTTCGACAGTGGCTTTGATGCGGGCTGTGCCACAGAGACGCAGCATGGTGGCCCCCCGTCCGTCACTCATTTCGAGATCGCTGGCGTCAGGGTTCGTCACGTACCGGTACTTGGGATCACCGCTAGAAAAGAGGCGCACCCCCGGAAACGCCTACGCCATCCAAAAAGTAACGATGGAACAAAAAATGATGGAGCTTTGATTGTCGCGTGTGTTACGTACGTGCTGCCCATCTCTGTAGATTTCGCCGGAGAGCAAGAGGCGAAGAGGAAGCATCTAGACATGCAGGCGTGCACATCACACATGAAAAGGCATCGAGTCGTCATGGCGTAAATGCAGAGTCGTGATGGCGAGCGCGGGAAGAACAGCCCAAGAATGCTCACTACTTACCTTCCTTACCTTAGCTCGTAGCTACCGTACCTTATGGTGCCTTACCCAAGGTGCCACCGTAACCAGTCTCGGTCAGCCTGCGGCGGGCGGGTACGAGTTCCGTCATCAGCGAGAGAGCATACGAGGCAAAGCATTTTTTACAATTCTTCCTCTGGTGGCCCACGTACACGCAGCGAGGTCAAAGTAAGATTACGATGGTTCAGGAACGACCCAGCAGCTTTCGCGCGTTCGTCCTTACAGTGGCCACTGTCATGTCGCTCTCGAAAGCGAAGCTTTTTAATTCTTTGTCGACCTGCTGGCGCAATGTCTGTCGCAGCAGGGCCGCGTAGTCGGGGAGGGGGGTGTGGGTTGGACAGCTTACGTACGTGCGTACATCGTCCACTTGCAGTACGTATCTCGTACATGGCTGTAGAATAGCAGTAGAGTACGTACAGGCTCGTTCGTCTCCCCCCTGGTGGCCTCCTGTGCGCGTTGCACGCCGCGCAGGCTAAGTGTTAAGGTGCTGCGCAACTACCGGAAGGGGGCGCCCCCCTCCTCGCTTCATCAGTCAATCAGAGGGGCGGATTCCGCTGGCTAGAGGCGCAGAGCCAGAGCCACGCCAGCTAGCGACCGTGCTGGAGCGGTCTGCCTATAGGCCATAGAAGGCGAGGGGGAGGGGGGAGGAAAATGGATGAAGGCCAAGGTAGGTAGGTACCTGGTACTAGTACGGCCTCCCCTCCACACACACCCCTTCCACTCGAGGCGGCCCTGAGCGCCATGATTGGTCGTGGGAACACAGCTGACGCGTAAACTACATGTCCCCATCGAATCCAGCCAGACAAACCCCCGTCCCTTTATTCCCCTGCCGGTCCACCTTGCTGCCATCCGCCCAATTTGCCCGTTTCCCATCCATTCCCCGTCTCGTCTGGCTTTCCTTTACCTTCTGGCTTTGCCTCAAGGCTGCTGCTGCTGCTGCCGTCGTTGCAATCAGCGATCCAGCCGACCAATTCCTTCCCCCAACTTCGCATCCTCTTCATCTCCAACGCAACCGTCCACGCCGCCGCTCCACGAAAGTATCGTCGAGTCTCCATCTACAATTCACATACGCACAACTCGACATCTGTGCGCCGCGGCCCCTGGCTCATCACTCTCGAAAGCGAACTGAAAGCCCACCACGCCTCATCACTCGGGTGCCTGGGTAGGGCCCCTGCGTGGCGAAAACCTAACAGGCCTACGAATCAATCCAAGCTGACGACGACAACGACCACGAAGCCCGAACCCGCGAGCACTTCCACCAGCAATCCTAAATCCCTGATTGACGACAGACTTTAATCCTCAACACCCTATCTTCACCACGAGGACTCGCTTATTCGTTTTGACGCATTGTCCTCGACTGTTACCTACCGACCCACCCCTCAGTCCGACAACATCATAACCCATCATCTCATCATCACAACCTACACTACACAGTAATAGACACAATCACGTCGGCCACGCTGCGCTGCGAAGTCTCCTCGGAGCCACTTATTCACCATGGCGGGTCGAGAAATGCCCTTTCGGCCCGCGCCAACGGACGATGACTCCGAATATGGCGCTGAGTGGGCGCACGAACTCCGCGTTAAGTTCGAAGGTCTGCTTCGCGACAAGCGACTAAACGACCTTCGCTCTGCTTCCCGCCAGTCGTCGCCCACCCCTGAGCGATCATCGACCGATGTCTACGGAGCAGGGCCTGCGTCGCTGGGTGGCAGCTCTCAATCGACGTCTCACAATGCCTCGACACCACCTTCTTACTCTTCCATCCGACATCTCCCCAAGATTCCTACCGCTCCAGCCGCCAACGACCGTGACTCTCGAAAGTTCCGCAGCCTGCTCATCAGTCTATCTTTGACTCCTACCAAGTACGAGAACCCTGGTCTACTCGACGAGGCTCTTCAAATCATTCCTCTGGACCGCATCTACGGCGAGGCCGAGGAAGAGTGTCAAGTGTTGCAGGCCGAAGCCGAAAGCATGGGGGATGGCCGAAAACCCGAGTGGGGTTACCAAGATTGTGTCATCCGGGCTCTTTTGAGGTATGCTGTTCCAACTCTGTGACATGTTCTATGCGAATATTTTCTAATGCATTTGTAGATGGTTTAAGCGATCATTCTTTACCTGGGTGAACAACCCGCCATGCCCCCTGTGCTTGTCGCCAACAATTGCTCAGGGGATGACGGCACCAACTCCTGAAGAAAGTGCCTGCGGTGCTCTTCGCGTTGAGCTGTATCGATGCTCTACTCAGAGTTGTGGTGCATACGAGAGATTCCCTCGTTATGGCGATGTCTGGCGTCTGCTCCAAACTCGGCGGGGACGTGTTGGCGAGTGGGCTAACTGCTTCAGTATGCTCTGCCGCGCTGTTGGCGGCCGCGTCCGCTGGGTTTGGAATGCCGAGGACCACGTATGGACCGAGGTGTACTCGGATCATCAGCAAAGATGGGTGCACGTAGATGCATGCGAGGAAGCGTGGGATCGACCACGATTATATACCGAAGGTTGGGGCAAGAAGATGTCCTACTGCATTGCCTTCTCCATCGATGGCGCCACTGATGTTACTCGACGCTATGTCCGAAAGAACGAATACGCCAACGAGCGTAATAGATGCCCCGAGGAAGTCATGCTCTATATCATGCAAGAAATCAAGAATATCCGACGAGCCAACATGAGCAAAGACGACCGCTTCCGCCTACAAAAGGAAGACTTAAGAGAAGACCACGAGCTTCGTCAATACGTCGTGGCATCCATTGCCCAGGCAGTCACCAACCTAGTCCCTGTTGGCGCCTCCAGCTCCGGATCCAGCAGCCGCGTTTCCAACTCACCCAGCCAAGACACTAAGCTGCCTGCAGAGCAGCCTAGCCGACCGAATGGCGCGACCGAATGGGTGCCGGCACAGCAACAGCCCCGAAGTCAGCACTTCCCACAGCCGCGGGATCCAAGCCACCGACGACAGCTTCCTTGAGCGTCTATTTCAGCATCAAACTACCATTGATCGGCCACCACAGCAAGGTTTCACCGGACTATAATTTAAGACCTTTAAGGCATCACTTATTCCATCCTGAGGGGCGGCTACCTACAACCAGTCGCTAACCTACCACACATCATCCTTCGCTAACAGTCGCACGTATCCTTTTTGTCATTGCAAGCCTGCATATGCGACGGGCAGCATTATCACCACATCCATCAAAATCTAATTCTTTTCGTGTCATCTACGATCACAACGGCCTCGGCATAGAGTCGGCGTTTACATCATACTTTAGCCCACAATCCGCGGTGGGTGCCGCCTGTATCTATCACACACACACACACACACACACACACCTACACACACACTTCATTTTCTTTGTTCTGGTGTCAGGAGAAAGGCTCGGGCTAGCCAGCAGGGAGCTGGTCAGCAGGGTGGAACCAGTTGTATTCGGTTCCTATTGAGGTCGGGAACGGATATTCCCAGATCTCGGCGTTCAGGTTTCATGGGTTGGCATGAATTGCAGAGGTGGAACATTGAATAGTGACGTGATGAAGGGCTTGTGCTTGATTCCAAGCTCAGAGTACGATAGACAAATGCATGCACATGGCTTAGATGAGGCCGTGTTTGACCCAATATCTATTTTTCTCAATGCCAATTGGACAAACTTTGTGCCATTGTGAAGTTGATCAGTGTAATCTCAGCTCTCAGCTTTCAGCCTATTCGGGTGTGTAGCAGCCCTTGAACCTCGACTCTCCTGTTGTTTCTAGTCTCGATGTTTTCTTCTTCGTAGTTGTCCAGGTATCAACAGGAGGCAAAATGCACGTGACTGCGTGGCGACATCGTGTAATGAACTAAGTTAAGGTTTGGGCATCTACCATTCAAGCACTGTTAACACAATTCTAGTACTAAGACGTTTCTTCACGGATAGCAGAAATTCTTCCGTTCATACCGCGTTCTCTCTGAAGGGTGATTTAAAAGGGGCTGTTCGAACGAGCCGCGCGTAGCGTTGTGTTTGTGTTATATGCCCGCAATCGCCAAAGCGTCACAATGTCACAACTACACCCTGTGGGTCTGTCGCCACACGATCCAGTTGATCTCACTGGGAACGACAACCATGCCGTCTCCTCTGTTAAGAAACGGAAGTCCGAGCAAGACCCGTCTTGTGCGTCCTTGGGAGACTCAAGATCCCCAACCAAAAAGAAGAAGGTGAAGCTAAGCCATGAGGTTGGTGAGAAGCGGCTTCGCAGGTTTCGCCACGCGCCGCCCAAGCCTTGGCACGATGTCTACCAAAGGGCCATGAACCAGCGTTTTTATGTGCTTCAACGGGAGCGGTGCGGGACTGAGGAGTGCCCCGAGGAACGTGTTGAGATGACGGGGTCCACGGGCAACATCTACACGGTTTATATTGGGAAGCTGTCCAGCTGCAATTGTCCTCATGCATTGAAAGGCAATGAGTGCAAACACGTCATATACGTAAGTCATCTGGCATAAATTACCATGAACCACATTGACTCCTCCCCCAGGTTATGTCTCAGGTGCTGCGGGCGCCTTTCGACTTGTCCTATCAGCGCGCACTCATCAGTTCTGAACTGTGCACCATCTTTGCATCCGCACCGCCCATTGCAGGGCCGGCGGGCAGCGGCGCCGAGAACCAGAAGCGGAAAGAGCTCGAAGGAGACTGCCCTATTTGTTATTCGGAGTTGGACGCCAGCAGCCCCGAGTCGATCACATGGTGCCAGGCAATGTGTGGTCAGAACATGCATCAACAGTGCTTGGCCGTGTGGGTCAGCCAGGGCAAGAGGACGTGTCCCATGTGCCGGAGCGCCTGGCATGAGGATGCAGCGTCGTTGGCGAAGAACATCAACAGAAATGCGGTCTCGCGCCCAGAGGGATATGCCAACATTGGGGCTCAGCTAGGGCTTAGCTTGACCAGAGGTAGGCGATTTCTCAACCAGTACCATGAGGAACTGATTTGGATTATGTTAACGTATTGTCCTGTAGATGAAAGCTCCTATGCCGACTGGTTTCGGGGAAGACATTTTCGGAGACGGGGTTATTGAGATGATGCGGATTAAGCCTAGTTGAGGAGCACCAAAAAGGGGTCACGCCCGAGGGAGTATCTTATATCTAAATCAACATCATCAGGATCAGCTGAAGGTATGTGATTCCACGTCATGGATCATGAATGTGGCCATCTGACATATAAGGATATAGTAACGCCAGCATCATAGGTGTTGGTGCCGTGGCGAACGGTGAGCAGCTTTCGAGCGTTATTTGATGTTGGTAATAGCAAGAGATGCAGCCATAGCCACTACCTGCGAGAAAGCGTTTATTGAAGGCGGTTCCGTGGAAGGAACACGCAACTGAACTCAAAGGAAGTTGCATTGAGGCTCAGCAAATGGCTCTGACAACGGCGGAGTTGGGAAGATGGTTTGGCAGCCAGGTATAGGCGTTGCCTTTGTGTGAAAAGTGATGCGGCTAGTAGGGCCCTGGCCACGAGTTTAACAGTACGCTACTGTGACTTTGGCACTCCGTACTGAGACATGAGTTGTTATCACAATGGGCACATTGGAACAGCGTAGCTCACCGATCCCCCCTGCGCCCATTGCCCAACCTATTGAAGAACTTCTCCATGTCAAGCGGGTTGCATTGCTGGCATCTGCACACAAATCAATGAGATAGGCAATGCCATGCTTCTTCAATCACTTCAACTGCAAATAGTGTGCATTGCAGCAGCATTTCTAATTCTTGATAAAGGGATAGCGGGAGGGTTGAAGAGGTCGGCCAGCGGCTGCAATTTGGTGCGCGAGGGGACATGTAGCGATGCGGGCTAATATGATTAAAGGAGAAATGGAGCCAGGTTTATCACCGACAGAGATTGTAACGGCGGTATTAAATGACTACTTCGGATTGCCGTTTCGGATCATCGCCTGGGATTCATGCTGCGGGCTGGCCTTGGCCGCAGAGTCTGTACATATCTCATCGAGAGGCGTTTCTTCTTGACGCGCGTGGAAAGGATCAGTACCGTCTTTTGCAATCGCGAAATCTTCATATTCAATTCAATGCTGTTATTCTCCGGAAGTCTGCACCAAAGACCTGTCACAAGGGCAATGCCATGAGCCAGAGAGTAACTAGATGGCTTGCAAAGACAAATTTGGAGTTTAGACAACCTACGCGAGACATCGGAATATGACGGCAACCGGTAGCAGCCTCTCACCAGCACCTCAGTATGAAACTATCCATGGTATTTTCGTCCTTACCGGGTTGGCGCTTGCTGTCCCAGCCAGCCAGCAGAACGATGCCTACCTAGTAAACATAGATCGAGCTCACATGGGTCTTCGTGCTTCGTTCAACTTGGATAACAATGTGGCTGCCTGGCCCAGGCAGACGGAGTATACGCACGTTACTTGCTCCTTGTAGGATTTTTCTTGCCTCTGCCACATGTCTAGTGGCCATTCGAAGACCACGATCCTTTTCGGCGGTCCCTTTCGGCGGCGGCCCCACCGAGGCGCCGAAGTCCGCAAATCCTACGCCGATTGAGCCGCTCCGCACCAGAAAGCATACATAACGAACAGTTGCCATTGCGCTCTGCTATCATCAGCCCTTGGATTGTTTCTTAGCAATAAGTAATCATCAGATTTCCTGCAAGATGTCAGTTATCCCTCCAACAATGCGGTCTCTGGTCGCGCCGCGAAAATGCAGACCAAGCGAATACGAAGTTCGTGAAGTGGCTACGCCTCGCATCACGTCGCAGACACAGGTCCTGCTGCATATCCATGCAGCGGCTATCATGACAGGAAATACACAAATGGCAGCGGGCCAGATGAACATGCTGATACCGGCCGAGTAAGTCTACATCATACTTGGTGATTGAGGGAGTTGGCCACTTAACTGTAAACCATATGTCTAACCGATAATGGGCCATCAGATACCCGTTTCCCCTCGGTTTAGAAGCCGCCGGAGTGGTAGTCACGGTAGGCTCAGAAGTCAAGTCTGTCAAAGTGGGCGATGAGGTCTACGGTGCATGCGTGGAGAAGCCATTCGTCCATCCACAATTCCCTGGCCTGGCTTCCGAGTACGGCGTGGTGGAGGGTAAGTTTCTCTTGCAGAAGCCACCCCACCTCTCCTTCGAGGAGGCTGTATCGGTCCTGGCCAACGTGGCAACGGCAGAGCAGGTGATTCGGCGCGGGCTGCAGCTTCGAGGTGAAGAGAGCCTCGAAGGGAAGACGGTGTACATCCCAGCTGCGCTGAGTGCAACGGGCTCTATGGCTATCCAAGTCGCAAAGAACGTGTTTGGAGCGACTCGAATCATCTCTTCTGTCTCGACGCCGAAGTTGCAACTCGTGGAGGAATGCCTCCCTGGTATGGTGGACCAGGTCGTCGACTACCAGACCCAAAGAGTGGAGGATGTGATCCCTAAGGGTAGCGTAGACTTCGCCCTCAACACACAGTTCGGCACCTACGATGAGTGCATCGCCCTATTGAACCCTGCAGCAGGCACTCTCGTCTCGATTGCTAGCGTGCCATCCAGGGCCACTTTGGCAGAATTGATTGGCGGGGAACGGGTGTCGTGGTGGTTAGGGCTGTTGATTGGTGCGGCGCAGCTCTGGTATAGGTGGAAGGCGCGCGGAACGGGCATCAAATGGGAGTTCGTGTCTGGCAGCTTGCACATCAGGGAGGACATCGAGCGGGCGGGGGAGATTATAGCTCGTGGCAAGGTCAAGCCGGTGATGAAGGTCGTGAGGTTGGAGGATGTGGAAGCGGTGCGCGAGGGATGCGAGCAGATATTGAACGGCAAGGGCGGAACTGGGAGATTGATCATCAAGATTATTTGAGTAGAGTAGGGCCAGAACAATACTATGCATTGTCGCTTCCCGAGGATCGAAAGCTCGTTGTTTAGAGACAGATGACCGGGTTATATCAATTACTCATGCAGCTCGTCTTGGCTTACACGCACTTGGATTGCCAGATTGGGAAAGTAACCATAAAACACGGCCGCTGTGGTAGGAGTGGGGCTGTCGCGAAACCTCTTAACGCGACATGGATTAACAGTCGCGCTTCTTCTTCTTCTCCAGCCAGCCCCCCGTTCACGCGGACTTATCGTCCACTTGCGTCCGGTCCTACTTACTCCAATTCACTGTCTACACGCACAAACCGCATATCGCATCTTCCTCAACCCACGCCATATACTCTTTGTAATTTTTTTTTTAATTGCTTAGAGACACGAAACATCATCTCTTGCCACAGTCACATCTCCTGGGCACTCGCCATTTCTCTCATTGACGTCGAGACGATGGTCCTCAAGCGCAAGCGATCGCTCTCAGAGCTTTGCGGCTCGCCCTCCTCCACAACCTCTTCGGCCTCGAATTTTTCCTTCAACTCTTCATCATCTCACAATGCCGGCTTCTTAAGCGTCTCTCCTCGCGCGTCCTTCGCATCTCCCGCTCATTTACACAGCCGCACCATGAAGCGCTTCCGCGACAACCGTCCGTCCGAGGAGGAGGTCCATCGTAAGTTCGACTTGATGATGATGCTGCTGCGGCAGTGGGAGGTTGAGAAATAAAGCTCACATCATCCCTACAGAACGCACTCTCGACGCACTCTTTTCCGCTCAGCGTCAGCAGCCTCGGCCACCGATACCAATTCCATCACAGCAACCTCACCCTACGCAACCAACCGATCCCTCATCAACAAGTGGCCAGCAGTCATTACACCGCTTCTGGAACATCGGCTCTGCCCCAAGCTCGGCCAAGTCGTTGCCGGCTTCCCTCCCCAGTCAGAGCACACTACATTCAAACTGCGAGGACTGTGGAGCCACCTTCGGCGGCACGGACGGAATGGAGCTTGATGACCTGACCAATGACAGCACCAACAGCTGTGGTGCTTGCGGCAAGCATGTCTGCTTTAGCTGCTCCGTCAGCAAGCTTGGGGAAGACAAGAGATGTTTGCAATGTGCCGGCCGGAAAGCGTGGGTTGGGGGGGTCAATTGGACCAGCGTCGACGTCCCCATCAGCTAGGCGACCATCTCTCGAATTTGCATGGCTGGCGTTCTGGTGCACTTTCTTGACTTTAGCGATATGAATGATTCTGGGAGGCTGATAATGAATGGCGTTTCTGACAAGAGTCAAGTTGATGATGATATCAAGTGTCACACGGGGAGGCGACTTTGTCAGATTAGACAACAATACGAGAAGGATTCAAAGCGGAGCACTTGAAAATCTCAGAAGTCATTTCAGTTTTTGGTTGGCAGCATCTCCTGTGATGACCGCGTTTCGTAACTGCCCTGGCCGTTACACACGGCATGCTATAAGAAAGAAAAGAAAAAAAGAACAAACATTCACCAATTCATCTTTATGTTTGCTTATCAAACAAAGTTGTATTATGATTAAAGAGATATAATAAACAGACCAAGCCGTGTCGTTCATCTAGGTTGATCTAACCACGACGCCGGGTGGTGGGCCCCTTCTTGGGTGTCGCAGTTGAGGTAGCAGTGGCACCTTCAACAGGAAGTTGCTTGCGCTTGCCCTTTGCCTTCTCCGAGGGAGCGTTCCAGTAGTAGATCATTTGAATAGCAAGGACTGCATTAAGGAGGAAGCCGGAGATGAACCCGTACAGAATGAGCTTGTCGTCGACCTCTTGGAGAGTGGTGAAGATACGCGACAGAGAACCAGCCAGGTAGTTGAAGACCTAGACGCAATGTTAGAATGAAACTAAACGATGGTCAAGTATGTAGATGACTTACCGCGAAAGCGCTCAGCTGGCCGGTGCCTCCTTGCTGCCAGATGGCAATAATCTGCGGCAGTTTACTGGCAACACCCAGCACGCCTGCGCCCGCCTGCATGAAGCTCAGCATCTTCATGTCCATGAGCGACTCGCCAAACAGCATCGCAGCAGAACTGGCCAGGGTGGCGATCAGGATCGCGGCGGCACTAGCCCTTCCGCTGTACTTGAGGACCAGGATGGAGATGATGACATTCTGGCCGAGGATCAAGGCCGTCTCGCCGTACGTGCTGAACGGGAAACCGTTGCGGAAGTTGTAGGCAAGCGTGATCAGGTAGGCATTGGTCTCGAGGAGGTACGACAGAAAGGACACGCCCTCGGCGGACTGGGACTGGACGAGCTTGAGGATCTGGGGCACCTTGACGATGGACGAGGCGGCGATGATGCCGATGCCCAGACCCTTGCTTATGGCATACTTGAGGCACTCGGTGTTCTCGAGGTCGACATCGAGCAGGAGCGTCTTGTAGCAGGTCTCGCCGATGATGGACACGCCGAGGTCGCGGATCGGCGCGGGGAGGTTGTGCGTGATGGGCTGGATGGCGGTTCGTAGCGCGTCCATGGTGAAAAGAGAGTTGCCGTAGCCTCGCTAGCACAAGGAAGAAGAAGAAGAAGAGGAAGAAGAAGAAAGGAAAACGGGGAGGCAAAAAAGAAACACGAGGCTATTGCCTACAGGGTTGTCGCTTCACGGCTTCGTGGTTAGATGACGAGCTGCAAGAAGCTGCATTCGGTGGGTTTGGGGATGTGACTTACAGAATCTGACACGGAGGAGCCTTTTCCTATCGATAGGTGCTCGTCGCAAGAACACGCTGTACAATGCGACGGGTCGGCACGCAGAGAGCTGACGGTCTGAGCTTTGCATCATTCAGGTACGTACCTTTTCTAATGGAGGGACCTTACCTACGTACCTACCTACCTTAGCTGACCTCATCCAGGCGCTTTACTTAATTACTTACCCTGCAGATAGGACACTAGGCACTTTGGCATGACATCAATCAGCTCACCTGGAGGTTGGATGGAGCTGTTGGCGGTCAGCCTCGTAGACTTCCGACACGATTGCACCAGCCACAGACTCAGCCTATCTAAGGTAGGAGGACTCACAGCATGGCATGGCGAACCAACCAAGACTGGAGCCACTGCACTGCTTTTAAAAGAAGTCCTAAATAGAGGGTGGCAGGCTTGCCTCGCCCCATGGGACTAATGCAACGGCTCGAGTAGGCAATCCCATGGGGCTGAGCAGTGCTCGCAGGCTAGCCTTGACGTTAGGCGTGCCGGGACGCATGGCCATCCATGTCACCAGTCCATATCATATCATGTCAAATCGCTCTAGAGACCAGATGGCCCCAGAATTTCGCCAGACAGGGTACTTGGCCGGCGCGGAGGCTTGGCTGCGCTCACCGCAATCCCAAAGGACCACTGCCGCGTACAGAGTAACGAACGATTTCGCCTCAGGTCGCACAGCGTGGGCAATCCAGCCAGTGTTGCGAGACCAGGATGCACGTGTCAGCCAACGAGGGGTTGCTGTAGCCCCCCTCCCTCTCCCCAAATCAGATTGTCACAGAGTCGTATTTGCACCACCACCAGGACCAGCACCTGGACCCGGGCCCCTCTCGGTTGCGTTGCGGCCCATCCGCCGTCTAGGCACGCAGTGGGTTTCTGACCAAGTATCCTTGCCCTGCCTTGCGCTGCCTTGCCTTGTCTTGCCCGGTCCATTTCGAGAGGCTCGTGATTTTAGGCAGGCCGCTCGCCCGCGATTGTTTTTATGACATCGTTAAAAGGGCTGATCTCTACGTCGCGATCCCGTTGAAGCAGCAACCTCCCCCTTTCCCGGCCCCAATACACTGTTAGATCGAATGTCACAGGCTCTTGAAATCCCGCTTCGCCGTAACGCCGAGTCGCCATGGGCACGCCCGCATCCGACGCGAAGCCGTCGTCGGCCGTCAAGTATGCCTACATGTTTGAGAAGGACAAGAGCCCAACGATCCAGCTAGATGCTCTCCTCCGCGCCATTGCCAAGCATATTGTAAGGTGCCCCTTTGCGCAACTACCGCGCAGCCTGCTGCCGAGCGCGCGCGTGGAGCTAACATGACCCTGATTGCCAGATACTCGAAGTTGGCGACAAGCACGAGAAGCATCTAACCCCCAAGAAGCTCGCCGCCTTCTACAAGTCCGTTGGCGGCGACTACGACTGTACGTCACCATCTGCGTCCCCCTCTCCCCCTCGAAACTTCGCCCCGTTAATGTAGTCCTGCCAATTAGCTCTATTCGTGGATATGCCACATCCATCCATATCCTATGTCTGGCAAGTCACCGGCTGCCAACATACTCTGCAGCCCACCGAGAATGACTTCGCGCCGCCGTCAGTGCCCGCATTGACCTTCAGAGGTTTCTCGAGGTGGGAGTCGCTTGAGATACTGCTTGGGCCAGAGGAACATGTTCCTTTCATGCAGTTCGCCGTCAAAAATTGGGCTTTGAAGCATCCCGAGACAGGAGAGGCCTTCCCCGCAGACTTGCCCAAGGACGTCTTCCCAGCTGTGGCCGATGCCGATGTAGATCGTTGGCACCAGTCGTGTGCGCAGAAGTTGAGGACCGAGGCCGCGGTAAAGAACGAAACGCCACAAACCAAGCCGGAACCCGTACCTGAAAACCAGTCACCCAAATTCGCTTATGTTCACGTGCGGAAACCTTTCCAGGAACAGCCAACGTGGAGGAGGCATGTCGACCCGGCGCACTTACATCGTGGGAACTCTTACAACCAGCCGCCCGGAAGATATGCCGCCCCCAAAGGCCCCGATCGTTCGCCCGACAGAGGTCGCCACGATCCGTCTCCCAAAGCGCAAGCCAGACGCCGAAGTTTCTCGGACATCCCATCGCCTACCAGCAACGAACCGCCCATCCATGCGTTTCCGAGTGCCTATGACGATCGTAACGCGAAGAGACCAGCGGAGCAACGTCGAAGGCACAGTCATCCTCGGCACTACTCGAGTGACGAGAGCTCGGATGAAGCGCCTGTGCCGCCCAAATCGAAGAGGCGTCAACATCCAGAATCCCCCCCTCCTCCATCGGTGCGCCGCTTCGTTCCGCCCTTGGCACCGCAGCCCCCACCAGCAACCAACAGCCCTCCACCCTCATTCCGTCCGCATCGGCCTGATGTGCGGCCAGACGACCACAAGAAAAGAAGTGTTCCTAGCCCGAGAGGTTCTCTTCGTAACAAGCTAAGCGAGACCGTATCGAACATCCTACCTAATGGACTCGTGGACCGCCCAAGAAACGCCGCCAGGCACGGCTCTTACAACGAGCCTCTACGCCCGCGGCGCAGTCGCGACCATTTCCAGCCTTCACGCCTGAGCCATAGATATTCTGATGAACAGTCAAGCGAGAGCCTCGGGGATGAAAGCAGTGAGGACGAGATGCAGCGCCGGCGAAGGTCTCGTGATACGCGTGATGAGCGGGATCGCGACCGGGACCGCGACCGTTACCGGGACAGGGGCAGGCCACGGGACCAAGATCGCGAGATGGATGACGACAGAGATGTGGGCAGCCGACGGGACCGGCAGTATCTACAGAGGCCGCCGATTGAGCGAAGAACGAGTAGCCACGCAGATGTCGACCGGCGACGAGACCATCCCATGTTTGATGCGCACAACAGGGATCGGCTGAAGGATGACAGGAAGCGATGGGATAGACGGTCGCAGGAGGAGAGGGGTTCCAGTCCAATGACGGGTGTCAATGGCCGGCGTTATCACCCAGAGCCAGCCTACGGGTAGGCGATTGTGGCCTTGTGCTTGTGTGAGGGTTTGCACTAATGACGTGATGACTACAATGAGGAATCTAGTTTGCATGGTGTCCCAGCGATTTCTTGCCATGATCTTTTGTTGCATGCTGCTTGGAAGAGACGAGAGTAGATAAATACAATACTTTACTATCTGAAGGTGCGGCTATGAAAAGGACAGCCTCTAGGTATGGCGCCAGAATTCACCGGACAGTTTCGAGACTGTATTGACTTGGCAGTTTACATGTAACATCTCCTCGTTCACTCCGTAGTACTGATGAATACACAGCTATGATAACCCGAATGCCTCAGGCCAGTACTGACTGTTTGCCAGGTATAATGTTTGATATGCATCGTGTCGTTCTGTCGATGCAGGGTAAGGGGAATGTCGCGACACCATCCACCCAGCAACGGCGGTCTGCCGCTCCCGCAGTCTGTCTCCGCGGCACTACGGAGGCCGGGATATCGATACGGAGGTACTTGACGTGTCAGACAACAAGTTCATCTGAAGATGATGATGATGCACGAAAACTCAAAATTAAGAGCCTATGCCGGTTCGAGACGAGCTGCCCGGGGCGATCCTCAGACGAATGAGGTGATGCGACCAGTGTTTCGAAATGGGCAATGATCCAGACTACAAATGGCATGCTGCTGCAGACGTGGGGTGCGTTGGGTGCGTGCGACTATTTCTGCAATGGGTAGCGATTGCAACGAGGCCTGCAACTAGACGGGGCCACAGGCGGGAAAGAAAAGGAAAGCTGGACGATGCGGCTGCATCATGCACAGCTAGGTCCACTGGGACGGGGCCGCTGAGCCATCCACTTCACGGTTTGCCGGTCATCACTGGCGCATGGTGTTGTCAAAGAGCAACAGAAGTGAGCCGAGACTAGCCTGTACAGTTGCAAAAAGAGAAAACAGTTGCTCCATCGTGCATGGACAGCCAAGAAGTAGCTGCCGCCAGGTTGGGACCGTGGTTGATTCATTGGAGCCGGGAAACGTGCTGAAGGTGTGAGCTAGATGCGATGAGCAAAAGTGGTCACGCGCAGGAGATGAATATGGTCGGAAGCAACAAACTGTGTCTAAAAAACAAGGGTAAGGATACGCCCTTTAGTGCGAGGCAGGGATCTGAAATAACACGGAAGTTGATGGTATCGCCAAGCGCAAGTTGATGTGAGAGTGGGTTCGTTATGAAGGGTTCAAGATAGTTGGAGACGGATGAAATTAGGAGGAGGATGGGGCTTGACAACGTCAAAAACGTTGCATGGATCACAAGTACCTTAAGAGGTACCACGTGGAGAACGTTGGATCGGATCAGGAAACCATGTTCGGAAGCAAGTCTTTTAAAGAAATCACGGCGAATTTTCGAGCGACGCCTTGCCGTCCGGAGGAATTTCGACGCTGGGAACCACCGAATGGTCCAGGGAACCTGTAGCAAGGTACTAGGTATGTAAGACTGGTGGTAGTCTACCTCGTGAGCGCACCCGCCCGTGCAGAGCGACAGCAAGGCGCTGCCGTACTGTACTTTGGTCGCTGGGTCGTGTCCCGGGGGAGGGCGCCCTAGTCCCGGAGGGGGATGCGGGAGGAGTGACAGATGGCGCCGTCTCGACCAATCGAGGGCCAGGAAGACGAGCTCTGGCGATCAGGTACGGGGACGTCTGGCGGAGTGACTGCGAGATACCTTACCTTACCGGCAATAGAGAGTGCCATTGCCGGTTGTAGGCACAAAAAAAGATGCATTGGTTTTTTCCCCCCTTCCCTCGCTTGGCTTGGACCATCTATCCGATTTTCTGCATTCCCTACCCTTACCTTACTATACCTTAGGCAAGCCCCGTACCGGACGAGCGGCATGTTGCACAGGTACACAAAGCAAAGTACTTTCTTTACCTTAAGGTACCTAGTATGCTTATTACCTACCTTACCTTACATGTATCTCACAGCTACATTGCCCCGCGGTGCACCCTATTCACAACAAATGGCTGGCTGTCCGTCTCCAGGCGAGGCGTGCCTGGCCAGTAGTGCACTCACTGTGGCCGTTATTAGTGCAAGGCGGCGCACCCACCACCACCACCACCACCACCACCCAGGCGGAACCCAGACTCAGCGTGGGATCCTACAGGGGGCCCCTGGCTCTCCCGTGTCCTGCAGGCAGAGGAGCGTTAACCCACGTTGGCTGCGTTGCGACTCGAGCTTTTTGACGCCGGTGCTTTAAAATAAGGCGGCAGCCTTAACCGTCTGACCTTCCCTCGGGTTCGATCCAAATCCTCGTCTCCTTTACGTCCGCCGCCTGCCGCTTGTCCTCCTTCGTGGTTTTCCCCCCCTTGCTATTGCTATTGCTCTTTCTCCCCCTCTCTCCCCTCTCCCGCAGTTTCTCTGATCCCATCTTGACGCGGTCGACCTCGGTTCTGCCCTGCATTCCTGAGTCTAGACCCTTCACGCAGATCCGATCGACCTAGGCGCTACTGAAATTCCCACTGCTGCACCTTCGGCTTGCCCGTTACCACAAGCGGCCGATAACACCCGGGCTTCGAGACAAGCCATCCCGACCGTCGATTGATTAGGCTCTGCGCTTCCCACTGTTTTTTTTTAAGTCAAACCTCGACACCCAACCAACATAAACAACCCCTTTGGTCCGCCACGATCTTTCACTCTTCCATCCTGCCAGCAGCACCCGCCGGCGTCCCTCCCGTTTCCTTCCTCCATCCCTCCAGCGAAGCCCCGCGTCTTCTCCCGACGGCACTAAGCCACCATCTCCGACTTTCCTCAAGGAATCTCCCCCTTCCGTCAGCAGAGCGGTGTCCTCACGCTCCGCCTCCCAAGACCACCGCCACCATGAAGGGCCAAGCTGTCGACCAGATCGTGTACGAGTACATGTTCCCTAAGCCCAAGTCCACCGACCCGCAGAACTTCCACGCCTTCCTGCAACGAAACCTGATTCCCGAGGTCCGCCAGGAGACGCATGCTTTCTACGGCCACCTCGAAACCCAGGAGGCCAAATATCCCGGCCTCGACTACACTCACAACACTCACCGCATCCGTCTCAGCCGTTGGCCCTGGCACCGCCGCCTCTTCCGGGCATTCGACAACCTCCGCCTCACCGACTCGGAGATTGCGGGGTTGACCAAATGGGAGGGCACCAAGTGGGCCAAGGACAAGTTTGAGAGAGAGGAGGGCATCACCATCCGGGACACCACGGCTGACGACTTTCCCGACTGGGTTGAGCCCGCCGAGCGGCCGCGTACGCGCACTACCGCCCCTATCACCACCAGAACTACCACATCTACGGCCCCCGCCACCGGCACAGTGCACATTATAGACGTTGATTCAATTGACGATGAAGACGACAGACTGGATGAGGAGGACAGCGACGAGGAGCTCGAGAGTGTCGGAGCCGAGCTGAACGAGCGTCTTCGCGCACAGGTTGCGAGGCGCGAAGCTGGCGACAACGTTGTTCTGGACGAGGCGTGGGAGCAGTGGCTCAAGAACGCCATTGAATCAGGCGAGCTTACCTTCCTGACTGAGCACATAACCGATGAGCTCTTCCAGCGGGCAAGCGCATCAACAGGCATTTCCGCAGCGCTTATCCCACCTGCCATGATCAGCGCAGCCCGGGCGGGCCAGTGGTCTGAAATCCCCGAGTCACTCCAACCTATGCTTCGTCGCACCCTCAACCTCGAAGCATCCACAACTCGTGTGCCGCCTACAGACTCTCCGGGTCGACCGGTGGGCGCCAACACTTCGCGTAGGCACTTCCTTGACGATGCTCGTTCCTCCCGGAGTCAACAATGGTCGGCTTACGTATCCGATGCGCCCAACACAGCCGCGAGAGGTTGAGCTGGCGTCGGCAGATGGTTCTATCGTTACCTGGATGATACTACAAGACTACGCGATATGATAGATTCTCAGCCATTCTGGTTTTCTGGGTTGTTTTTGCTTCGGGATGTATGCAGGGATCTGCCAGTTTTGTTGTCTCTTTTCCTCCCTTCTTTGTCAGCAAAGACGCAGCGTTGAATTACTGTTTCGGTTGGTCGGTGTTTTGGCGATGCACCACAGGATTTCGAGGGTGACATGTATGGCTCGTGGCTACTTCTATTTCAGCATGCGATGAGCAGCCATTACTATTGGCTTTGGACGAGTTTCAGTCGAATATAGATACTGGACGAATAAAAGGTTACGGAATTTTACCCTCAAAGACATATTCATATATGCACTGTCCTCGATATAACATCCCGTGTTCACCGCATCCTCGGGGGTCAGCATCTGCTGTGGACAATGGTTGTCCCTGTCAGATCGCCCAAACATTTACACACCTGCAACAGACTCTACGGTATGGAAGCCCCTGAAGTCTGCGAATACATGGGTTGAACCCAGCACATCCCTCAGCGGGAATCCCAGTGGGTCCATTTCGGGCTCTCTCGAATAATATGAAGGTGTGTCCTCCAATGAGCTGTAATACGATCCATATAAGAGAGTACCCTATACTCATTACGACTGGTCGTGTTGGGCATTTAATGCCGACTCAATGAGGTTAAGAGGAACCAACCATTGTCAGTCCAGTCCTGGTGTAGGCACAAAATAAAATGAGCTGTAAATATCGGTTGGAATCGCGACTTTTGCATACACCATGCAGATATCAAAGGGCGACCGCGCGCTCTTACCAAACCTGTACAATGATTCTGCAGTGAAAGCATTGAGAAAGACAAATATAACTCGTTATCAAGAACCGAGACAAAAAATGCAAAAAATAGACGATGCTTACTCCGAGAATCGAACTCGAACCTATCGCTTGGAAGGCGATAATCCTAACCTGAGGATTGAATTAGTATAATGATGTGGGGCTCGCAGTAATTGGATCTCCATACCATTAGACCAAGTAAGCTTTGGTTGATGTTGAAAGTAGAACAATCGAAAAATATATACTACCATAATTTTGAGTCTCGTGCAATAGTCGTTCCATGTTGAACGGACGAGGACTTTCTAGATATTATTCGTTGGAGGCTTTCAGCAATCTAGTTGTATAAATTGGTCCCCAAGTAACACATTTGGTCACATTAGCCTAGGCGAGGACGTTTAGATACATTATCAACTTCCCCGTCTTTCCCACCAGTCCTATTGTCGCCAACTTTTGCTGATAGAACAACCAAAGCTAAAATCGCATCTAGTTCGCTCCGTGACTCCTGCTCTTCGTCCATCTCGACCTTTTCTTCATAGTTTCCGCTGACCAATTCCCTACCTCATCAGGCACTTTGCTTGTCTCATCGAGAGAAGGTCGTACCAAGCAAGGTGGCGCTGCCATGGCGATAACACTCACAGGCGCAGAAGAATTCATCCACAGCTGGGTTTTGGAGATGTTGAATTTCTGGCTACCAGCAGGACTAGCAACTCGTATTGTCTTGCACACACTGTCCCGTGTTTGACCGCGCAACACATCCAATGCACTCTTTATCGTTGGAGTTGCCTTACAAGGGTTATTCCCTTCGAGCTTTGCGAGTTCACAAAGGAAGTAGAGATCATGGAGGAAAGGATGTTTCCTATAAAGAGCTTTCTGCAGAAACCTGGGCCATGGTGAGAACAAGTTAATATCTAGGACAAAATTACTTACCTGGAGAGCTTAGAAAAGGCAGATTGGCGAGTCAGATCTTTGGCTGGGCTGGTACAGTTGACAACGCCTCCTTGAGGATACTCGGATAGAAGAAACTCGTGCAGTAGCCATAATGCATCGCCATACTGAGAGAACATTACGATCAGCAGCCCTCGCCGAGCGTGAATACTTGTGGCATACGGGAAGCGCCCGCATAGGACCAGAAGCGTAATATTCCAATAATATGTATGGTTCCTCAACGTCAGGTTTGAGAGACGAAGCTCCAAGTTTCGACAGAGCATCATTGAGGGATGTGCCGGAGTTTGTCTCCCACGGGTTCAAAAACTCATTGCGATGAGGGTGGTCTCGCAACGACAACATCATCGACGCCAACGGTATGGTAGGGTACACCGGAGGGGTGGGCAAGCCTGCTTGTCGAGATTTCTGGTTCAGAACATGTGCTTCAGTGACATCCCCATTTCCGTCTGTGATAGCAATCCCTCCGGGCACGAAACGCATAAACCGCTTTTCACTCCCTTCTGAAGGCTTGGCTGTTTTGGGAAGCGGCAGATTTTCCATCGTTACGGCATCGCCAACAGATTTCGACCAAGATATGCTGTAGCTGGTGGTGTGAGAATCATAACTGCGATAATATTCGCTAACATTAATCTCAATATTAGTTTTCCGCGTCCGGGTGAAAAGACGGTGGACACTGTGTTTTTTGCGTAAGGAGATCCCAGAACCTAGGGTCTCTCCTTTGCATATGTTCAAAACACCACTTATCAAGAAGAGCAATGAGTTGATTATCAGTGTTACAGTCTTCTGACATCACGATGTCAACCAGCCAATCACCAATTGTGGTCATTGCAGCAGCCTGACAGGCATCATTCGTTTGCCTAACGTGCGTATTTTGTTAGGATCTGTGATGGTTTCGGGCAAAAAGCAGCGAATTCGATTTGGAAGATCTCTTGTCGCTTCCTTTGCTAAGACTACACTCAAGTAAAAGCTCTGCTTTTGTCGCACTTTTGGCGAATTAGCGAACCCCCAAAATTTATCACGGTCACCTAGAGGGGCTTTCGTTGTGAGAATGCTTGCTATATGCTTGTCGTAAAGTCGAGTAGCTTCATCCTGTCGCTCGGAAGTGCTAGGAGTCGTCCATGCAAACCCGCACGTCACCACCAGATCCAGTTCTCTCCTCCCTTGTGACCATATGGCCGACGGTGAGACTATTGGAAGGCCTGCAGGTCCAGAGTAAATGACCCATTTGACCTTGCTAGCAGCATTGGCTTCCATTTCAGTGGCCGGTATTTTGCAATGGGTTGGATTACCCTCGCTGTTGGCTTGGCGCAGCTGAGCAAATAGACGGTCGCGTGCAAGACGCACTTGAGCTGGGTGAAAATCACGATCAACGGATAAGTTCAGGAAGAGAGATTTGCTCCTGCGCTGTAGTTCTTGCAGATATTGCCGCTTCAAATTTTGGAACTGTTCAAAAAACGGCAGTACCCGGACATGTTTTCTCCTCGACTGCGTTCACGATCTGGGCACAAAGGACCGATTTTGAAGAAACACAATTCGACCGCTTGAGTGCTTCGTCTAAAGCTGCCCAGCCTTTTATTGCAGTCATGAAGTAGATCGCCCTCGAAATCTCAATTAACTTACCCTGATAGGCAACGCGACCGGGATGAAGAGATGGGATAACGATAGTCACGGCCTGGTCATCATTAGGTATGCTCGAGTAGCGACGCAAATGCAAGTTGCCAACTGAGTCCACAAGCCTGTAGTCATCGTGCTGCAAACTTTGCATAGGATTGAAAGATTGGAGCGCAGCATACGAGGACTAAATGGTGTCGTTAGCATTATATATGTATGAGCGAACATCTGCTGAACTCACTAAATGGCCGTATGTTGCAATTACCACCGGTTTCGCAAGCTCGAGGCAACCCTTGACAAATAGCAAAGCATCGTCGACAATAGATCTATCTGACTTGGACCGGTTGAATAGGTTGATAAACGGTAGATGATTGCCTGCAATCAATTTGAAAGTGGGGAGAGTGTGAGTATGAGCACAATGGGACTCCCACAAGCCGGGAAACCACACGAGTTGAAAACGAAGCAAATTGTTTCTCGTCAGCTACGGATGGTCCATGAAGGAATTTGCCACCTGCCTCGGTGTTAATCAAGCCTGTCTATGCTTAAACGGTCGGCTTCTGTGGGGGGCGAAGGGAGGTCCAGAGCGTGCCTGTAATAAAGCAATAATCGATTGCTCTATTGCGTCCTTGACACTATCAAGAGCGCCGGAGTCTTGAAGCTTGGCGCTTAGGAGTTCCTGCACAAGTGCAATCCGTATTACGTCTGAATATAAAAGCAAAGTCGTCTGAATAAACCGAATGGCAAGAGAGCCTGCTGGGGACACAATATCACGCTAGAACCGGTGCCATGGTGAGTATTCGGTCTTTCCGACATATCGAACGTACATGATCGAGGTGGAGTCAGCGGTTTGAACAAGTTTCCTCCATGCTTGCAGTATCTGAGACGTCTCATAGCCGACGCTTGCGACCTTGTCGATAACAGTGAGAGGCTCTACCGGTCGGAAGCTAAATGTGTGCATATAGAAGGAAGTGTAGTCGACTCGACGCTGTGACCAAGATAGAGGAACGACTCGTAAGTTCAATGCCCCGTATTCAGTTGTTCGGGTGACACCGACAACGTATGGTCCAGAATTCGCCGCCAGAGATCGTTGTCACCTTGTTGTTGGGCAGGCACCAATCGAGGTGGGCGGACGTTGAGAAAGGAGCACGAATGTTTTCCTCCCGCATGCGACTTAAAATGGTACCCGGTACGTCCATCGCAGGATCGGCTGCAGCGAGCAGGTTCGAGCACATTGCGTTTTGATTGGTAGCTGTTTCCACGTATTTCATGGATTTGAGAGCAAACGCCATGAGGAGTGGGGGTTACGCGCGACAGTCGGAAGCGTTTGTGAGGACCATCAAGGTGGCAGGCCGACCACAGCAAAATCTCACCGCGGCCTTTGCTCTGAACACCCTGCTCGTTATGAATAACCATTTTCAACAAAAGAGACTCACGTTATAAGGAATAAGCCTGCCAAGGGGAAGAAAAAGGCGAGAAAAAGAATCACCGTATTACTCTCGATGCAGCACTCTTTTGCGAAGAGTAAGCATACCCATCTTCTTCATTAAGCCACGGCGCGTATCTGCTGGTCTTGAATCGCAGCAAAGGTGACTAAACAACTGTTGTAGGAAAAACGAATGGGAGCGTGATAGAGAAAAAGAGAGCAACGGAAACAAAAAAAAAAAAAGCAAAAAAGAAATGCTTACTCCGAGAATCGAACTCGAACCTATCGCTTGGAAGGCGATAATCCTAACCTGATGAACATGTTAGTGATTGCGTCGTGGCCCACAGTAGGTGGAATTCCGTACCATTAGACCAAGTAAGCCGCTTCATTGGCGAGTCAGGTTTAGACAATCACTATATAGCTATCATTGCTCTGCCGGACGTACTGCATTTGCATCGAAGCCGAACCACAAAACCAGACCATGCCTAAATATACTTTGTAATCGGTTTTACGAATTCCACGAATTGGTTTCTCAAGATTTCTTCAATTCGATTGTCTGTTGTGATTAATAGGAGAGTTTGGTAGTGCTATTGTTACGTTCACTGCTTGCATGCCTCTACTGTTAGTTTAGCTAAACCTCGACACGCCTGCTATGGAGATTTCTCAGCACTAAACGCAATTTGATATTGCCACTGGATATCTTCCATGCAGCTGGATCATACAGTAAAGCTACATATCATTCTCTGGTAATACATGTCATTACATTTGTGGCACTGGGCAAGGCCATGGCTGTGGAATCTTGGTAAAATGTCTTGTATTGAAATTGCAAGCTCTCTTGGTAATCCTAGGAAGGCATATGCAGCTCTTTTGACATTCTATGAGATGTGTAATGACTGCTTGCTTCTTTCGGCCGCACAAAAAGATGCTGAACGCAGCCGGATAGTGATGGCTTTCTGCTGAAAGGGGTTATCGGTCCGAATGACTTTGGCAGCAAAACCAGAAAGTCTGTCTCAGCCTGGTTCAACCACCCCAAGTTAGTTGGCGTTGTAGCAGTGCAAAGCGAATCAAATTCCCACAAGAAGGGATTGATTTAATAGATGCTCCGGCATTGGTGGTCGGGCCGTTCGCTGAACATGACGTGCCTGTCATCCTTGAAGATCCTGAAGTTCTTGAAAGCGTTTCGAACGGATCTACTCGCCGCATCAGATATGTCTAAGTGAAACGGATCATGCACAGGCGGCATACCGACCTTCGGTATAATCTGCTAAAGATTGGGCGTCAAGTTGCACCCTTCAACAGAAGGCCACGCCGAGAGAGAAAGTGCAAGAATTCTCAATGCCGCTCTCCCACTTGAAGAGCTCGCTGGAGGATCTAATACACCGATCCCCACGGCTTGGGCGACGATTACAGTTATTGTTGTCGACGCAGTCCTTGTCGCTTCTCTGGCTGGGTCTTCTTACCAAGCCCAGAGCCGTCGGCCGTGGTGGCTTTGAGATTGTTGTTCGAGTCAAGCAAGGAAGAAGGGGCGGGCTCTAGGGCAGCCTCGATAGCAGCCGCCGCGGTGCCCATGGAGAACGTGGCAAGGGCGAGGAGGCCGGATGTGAGCATCTTGACAGGTTTGAAGCTAACAACTACCTGGGTGTGATTATATCGAAGGTATCGGCCAAGGCCAGTGTGCTCATCCGATCGTGATTGCTGAATTGGATTCTCATGGTGGTTTAGATGATGAAAGGTACGACTTGGGGAGGGATTTTATACTTCCTTCTTGCCCTTGCGCTCGCTTTACGCTCGGTGTTGTCATGGACAGCCCGGAGCCGTAGCTGTTCGGGTCGTTTCCTCCGTGCAACGCGTAAAATCTTACGATTTCAACAAGCCATGCTTATCCCGAAACAAGGACGACGTGGCTATCCATCAGATGTATAGAAATGGAGATCGAAGCACCTACTCCCTAGGCAGAAGCTACTCCATGTCCCATTTGCAAAGGTAGCTGCAGGTGGAAGTAGGGCCATCCAATGGGTACAAGTCACACTATGAAATCGACTGTGATTGAGCCGGTGATGGTCTCGGCACAGCACAGTCCCGGAAAATACTGGGAAGGGAATGCTTGACATCTGGGTGTGCTACCACATTGAGGTCTTGGCGTCTCCATCTCCTGTTTCTGAGTGTTTATTTCTGGCCTGATCCTTCATTCTTTCGTATATAGTAATAATATCAATTATGAAAACGGTTCTTTCCAACCCAGGCCCACGCTGCAATAAGCTTATTCGACCTCATTTGCAGTTTTCGGCCTCCAATTAATCAGGAGATGACACCCCTCACATGATTGACCCTATCCGTCAGCTACCAAAGGGCATCGTCTTCGGCTGCCAATCATGTGACGGTAATGCATGCAGCTCTGAAAAGATTCTGAGGCTCCGGAGCCCCAGCGGCATGCCGTTGGCAACCATCTCAAGCCGAGGGCCTCATGTGAGTGGCATTGAAAGTTGAGGTCGAAGAAAGTATAGCTGCCAAATCCAGTAAACAGGAACGCACCACCTACCCCAGTTATTTCTGCAGAGCCTCCAATACGTCGAATCAAACCGTTGATAGAGTGAACGCCCCTCTCCTCTTCTTCGTTTCTGTTCTCTGTTCAATCTATGGGAAAGGATTGAAGTTCATCTCCTTGAATTAGGTCTTCAAGTTGCGGCTGGACTCTACTCCGTTCGCAAATTGTCATTGACCTCGGATCTGTGAAAGTCTTGAGTCGCCTGGCGAGCCATCCGGGCAAGCATGTACTGTATTTTCGAATGCCGGACCGCTATGGGAAGTGAATTTTCTATCATAAAGATGTCCCTGTGAGGGAATACGTGAGGGGCTCCAGACTGTGGGCATTCAACTCCGGGGTTCGGGGCAGCAAGGTTACATTCTCGTGCACGCATTGAACGCGTCGCTGCATATTACCGTTTGTAGGTCCTCAAAGGTTGCCAGGCCCTGCGGGAATATCCACCATAAGCGCCAAAGTCATGCGAGTCTCCAATGGCAGCAAGTGCTCGTGAGGATGTTACCGAATGCCCCACAGCCATGCGGCTTCTCGATAAAGACAGTTAATCTAGAGCTTCAGCATGACATAGTTGGACACGATATTTTACCGGCTCAAACCAGGAAAGGCTTGAAATTGCGACTCTTAAGACCACTGTGCCTCGGCGCCTTATCAGCTGACTGCGGACTGCATCTGCAATGGGACGGCGGAATAGTAACATCAATCGCTCTCGGATACACCGATGCCAAGTTTCAGTGGTCTGTGACGACGATCTCAGCCTCCAGGACATGCAACAGGCGAGGATGAAGCTAAGGCGGGAATCGTGCCACTTGGCAGCACTAGACTACTGGTGGTAGCCGAGAACAGCCTCTAGGCCTTTAAAGTTCGAGACGCCGTTCATGTTCGTAAGACACACTAACCTTGCATTCAACTCCTCTCGATATCCGGAAGCATATCTCAACTCGGATACGTCTCTATTCTGGTTGGTTTGCTTGTGAAGGCTTGCGTAAGGTTTGCAAATGGACAAACGAAGTGGTTTGAGCAAGCACCTTTGCTATTGAAAACCAATAGGAAGTGCAACGTCAGACGCTGCTGCCGAGTGCAAATTATCAAAGAATATGTAGGTGCTCGAATAAATGATACATTGTATCATTTTTCACTGTTGCATCGGATGCTTTGTCGACGTGGCGGTGGTCGACCGTTAGGTTGATGGAAAAGAAGACTGACATGACTGAGATCCGCTACCTTCCTTTCTACCTTGTCAATGAACCCCAGGGACACTTTACGAATTTATCACAACGGGTTGAAAGCCTTACGATACTCAGTTCCTAGAGATCAGCTCGACTATCCAAGAGGGCAAAGGGGGCTTGACACTGTGGAAAGAGGTAAGTACTTGCATGCTCTGTATTGCGTTTGAATACTGCCTTAGGAATACGCTTCCAGTGAAGCCATTACGTCTTGCCCTATACGGGTATTCTTATGGCTGTTCTATTCTCCCATGGCCAAGGGCAGATGATGATCGGAATGCCGATACCATCCCCTTGGTAATTCGTAAATCAGACAAAACCCCCCGTTCCTACCTTGACGCCAACGCTATTCATAACAAACATCAATACATTCCGAGCTCACTTACCAGAACAGTTACTCAACAGAGTCTGTGCTAGAGATTACTTTTCTCCTACGAACACGGAGGGTAACCTATTTCTCCGGTTCAAGATGCGACCACTCAGGTACGGCCTTGATCTGCTGCCACATGAACTTCTCAAGTTTGTTCGCGGACTTGGCGTACGGCGTGTTCTCGTTGTTGTACTTGCGGCAATTGTCGAAAACGAGCCGCGCGTCCCTAATGAAGTCCTCAGGAGTGCCGTACTGGTCGGCCTCGAGCTTGCTCTCCATAGTACTGAGGTCCATTGGCTCCTTGATGACCTCGTAGTAGTCGGCAACGTCGTCACGATTGACGGGTACAAGGAAGGGCCAAGCCGAGTTGTGGTTCTGCAAATCGTTGAGTAGATGCAGGAGCTGGTTGTAGTTGGGTCCATGGCGGGGTTGACGTGCAAGCTCGTCCATGTCTGGAGACCAGCCGGAGGCGCGGATCGCGGGAATGTCGAGAGGGTTGATCTCGGATATTCCGTTCTTCCACTCCTTTGGCGGTGCATGCACGTTATGCGACTTGGAATATGCGCGTATCTTTGCTTGAACGCACTCCTTCTGCTTCAGAAGCATACGGCCCATCTCAAGGTAGCGGATGCGGGGCAACATGGAGCACTGCATGATGGTTCCACCCTCGTAATCCTTGATATAACCCATCCATACCTTTTTATCCAGTGTGATTTCTTTTGTGAAGCCTTGCTTCTTAAAGTATCCGATGGCGTAGTTGTCAGCATACGTCAGGAAATGCATGACGTCGCTTGTGGCCTTGACATAGTCCTTGAGATGGGACATGAGATGGGCACCGTAGCCCTTTACCTGCTGGTCGGAACTGATGGCGCAAAAGACAATTTCGGCAAACTGGCGGCCCTTGAAGGGTCGGTACGTAATGCCGCCGACGACCTCGAGGGGCTTCTTGACGATGGCGATCGAGAGATGGGTACGGTCGTAGACGAGTCGGGCAATGTAGTCCTTTGGCATCTTCGGTAGCTGCTTCTGAAAGATGCACTTTAGGCCTGTGAGGATGATGAGCGACTCGCGCTCGTTGTCGTTGTTGACAACACGGAATTCGATTTCGCCGTTTCGTTCTTCGATGACTGCGGGCTAAGATGCGACAACCGCGGTTAGTAACTACTAAGGAAGGAGGGCAGAAAAGCTGCGGGTGTTGCATTTTGCATGCATACCTTCTCTGGGAACGGAATTCGCTTCATGGCCGGCTTTCCCTCCGGCGGTTCAGCTGAATCATTCTGCTTGATGCGCTTCGCTGCCGAAGGTGAGGATGGCTCGTCCTCGGCCTTGCGCTTGACGCCTATGTCGCACAAACATCAGTATGGTTATTACAGAGAACAGCGTAGGACAGAAGTCTCTGCGCACCATTTTCTTCCTTGATTTCCGGCATCATAGACCAGCTTCGTCGATGGGTTTACCGTCGCGTAACCGAACTCATCCAAGGTTATCGCGAAGCATCCAAACGGAGTGGGTACGGATGTTCGAAAATCGCTTACGTTATCTGGGGAAGTAGCTCTCCTGGCACGCTAAGCCTAATCTGTGTCTGGCCACGAATCGATAGTGACAGCATGTGAAGCGACGTGAAGCTCCAGTAACGTGAAGCTCTTAACCTCCAAGCAACAGCCTGAGGAACAGACCGTGACGCAGCCCCAACATCGGCCCAACGTCCCTCGCAAGCCTCTCCACAGATACACAACGGCCTCTTCAGGGCCCATGGATTCCTCGCTGCACGAAGTCTGGCAAGCTGCTGCTGGCAGTCCCTTCTTCCCAGCCATTGGCAAGGATAGCCAATTCTTCGTCGGCTTCGTCCTGCTCATACTGGGTCTGTTGATCACCGGTGTCTTTGCGCTCAGTGAGTTTCCCAGAAGGAATTTGAACTACCAACCAAAGGTTTATCTGGCTAACGCGTTCAACTCTAGACCGTTCGTTGGTCAACATCCCCCTCCTCGGTCTTCCAGCTTCGCTGGCTGTTTCGTACGTCCCAGCCGACTCGTTACTCGCGCACGCTTGTCGAATTGATACCATGCTAATCTTCTGCAGCTACGGGGTTGTTTATATGTTCTGTGCCGTCGGAGTCTACGTGTAATATACCCTCTCAACAGTTCGGTGCGGCGCGGTTTGGTGTAGCTAGTTGGAGAAATACCAAGTCAACGACGACTTTTGCCCTCTGCGATTTGACTACATATTGTTCCTGTTTCCCGAAGTTCTGTTACTCACGCTCTGTTGCCGTCATTTGTCCTTGATCAGCTGAGTTCAACAACATCCAGCATCTTGAGATGGCACCAAATGCGGGTAGCCCACCAGCTTTCAGAGCTGTGGCCACCTCCACTAGGCCGTTGTATCAGCTCCTCCGCTGCATCAATTTCGCCCCCTTAGTCCACGTGCAGATCACTGAAGAAGGCATACGGTTCTCGGCCGACAATGCTCGCGTTATGCAAGGTACACATCGATCTACTCCGAACCTAGATGCCCATTATTAACGCCGCTTAGGAGCTGTCTTCTTGGACAAAGCTCTCTTCTCTGCATATACAGTTCATCTACCTACCCCGAGTGGCGACGAGGCGCCAGAGTTGCCCATCTTCCAATTACCATTGGCTTCCCTACTTGAAATTCTCCAAATCTTTGGGGCGGTGGACGTGGCTGCTCGCGCGCAAAAAGCCGAACAAGACCCTTACCGAAGCAATCTACGCAACTACCGCCCGGAAGCCTTCAGCAACCAGACACTTGGAATTTCTGGCACATGCACGTTCTTGTATGGTGAAGATGGCGATCCATTCAAAGTCACTATCGAAGAATCCGGTGTCAAAACGACGGCCGCCTTGACAACATACATGCCCGAGATGCCCGAGGACATACCTTTTGACCGTGAAGATGTCGTTTTCAAAATTATCATGCCATCGCGTTCTCTTCTCGACTCCTTGGCCGAGATTTCGCCAATTGCGCCTAAGAAGCTGCACATTGTCGCAAGCAAGGGCTCGCCGTATCTCAGCCTTGCCGGCTTGGGCGACATAGGTAGCTCAAGTGTGGACTTTGCAAGAGGGAGGGAAGTGCTGGAAATTTTTAACATTCAGCAGCGCTGGGCCCAGAGTTACAAATTTGATCTGGTCAAGAATTCAACTGAGGCGATGCGGATTGCAAGCAAGCTTAGCGTACGGGGAGATGGGCAAGGTGTTTTGAGCTTGCAATTCATGGTTGACATGGAAGGCGGCAAGAAGAGCTTCTTGGACTTCCGATTCGTCCCATTCCTTCAAAACCTCGAAGATGATGACGAGGAGGAGAATGACGGTGATGCCGGCAATGGAAGCGAAGACTAGACTAGATGCTTTACATGAAGTGTACTCCCCTTGCCTCTGTTACATGAAATGACAAGTATATCACAAACAATATCCGTTCCCTTGGCATACCAGAACCGTGTGCGAATGTTGTTAGGGGCGGTTGGATTCAGCCACAATCAAGAGCGCTCCTCTTGAGCTCGCGGCTTTACTCCAAGACAAGACAGAGGATCTTTCGTATTGTCAGGCAAAGAGCGAGGAAAAGGCTCTCCTGCGGATACTTCAGGTTGGCGGGGACGAGTGAGACAGGGTGGTCGGCAGTGGAACGGTCTGAGCCCGATGAACGAACTGTCGTGAAGGGGTGTCTGAGACATGAACTTTTGACTGATAAACCGTAACCCTCGCGATACGGGAGGCTCACGGATCCCAGCCAGGCCATTTTTCCGTTTCGTGACGTTGTAAGATAAAAAGACTATGAACCGCCCGGTTGTCCTACGGGCGGATCATCAATCTCATCACCATCACCATCACGGTCAACACCACAGTCGTCATACTCATCGTCACCGCCCCCAATTGAGCAGCAAACGTGTTTTGCCACTCGCAGTTACACGCCTCGAGCAGCACCGGTTCCCTCACACATCGGTGCCAAGAAACCAGGCTCAGCCGCCAAGCATGATTCAACTACCCCCCGCTGTCGTGGTCCGGCCCGCGGAGAAAACGCCGGTCTTGACAGTTCACGTCACGAAGGATTGTGACTTTTACGACAGCGACATGGAAAGCACTAGTTCTGACGACAGCTATGCGGAAGACAGTGAGATCGACGGCAGCGATGCCAGGGACGATCCCAAGGGTGATCAAAAGCAGGGTGTTACGGGACGAAAGTCCAGGGTAGCAGCTTGGTCACGGGGAGCAATGAGATCATTGCGAAACTGGTTCACACTGTGCCTCGGTGAGCAAGACACGGGCGACGTGTGGTCACAATACGACGACTATCAGAAACCGCTGTTGTTCAGCGCCCCAATGTATACGCCGAGACATGCGGCAACATCGTTTTTGAGGACGGCGACGCCTCGGAAGATGCGGGACGCCAATCGGTGCCTTTGATGAATTCGAGGAGAGGGACAGTCTGCAGGATCGCAATCGATAAGCGGCGAGCGGACATGTTCCAGGTTTTGTGGCCATCTATTACCCCTTTGGGCCACGAGTCACATCATTGCCCGCCTCACCACATCGTCCCGACACGAGGAGCCAGGCTGAAATGTCTGGTGGTGTCACCCCCCGATGCTGGCTATGCACGAGGGGAAAGTCCTGTCTGGCCAACTGGGGAATATCCCACTGCTGCATGGCGTGGCATCCGCGGAGGAGGGTGTGGAGGTGGAAGGGAAGAAGATGGGATTGACCACGAGGGACCCAGACACACCCGGTCCACCGGTAACAGTCATGGGAACAAATTCATTTGCCTTGGGTTTGGGGAACGAGGAATGTGGTTCGGTGCGTTCAATGGTTTGCACTCACAGGGGATGATGTTATCTCGTTGGAAACAGGGCTGGGTCGATCCATCAGGGTGCACTAATATTTCATCATGGCCCTGTCTCTCATGGCCCTGTCTGATGGAGGGCTCGGCCACGCTGCCCCGACGTCGATCTCACAGACACAGGCTGGCTGACGCCTCGTCATATGGGGG